>QDEB01107772.1:0-33027 GCA_004193795.1 Asbolus verrucosus | reverse complement strand
CGAAATTAGAAGCAGAGAAAAAAGCCAATGAGGAAGCTGAGAAGAGAGCTAAAGAAAAAGAGGAAAAGGAAGTAAAACTAGAAGCAGAGAAAAAAGCCAAAGAAGAAGAGGAAAAGAAAGCGAAATTAGAAGCAGAGAAAAAAGCCAAAGAGGAAGCTGAGAAGAAATTTAAAAAAGAGAAGGAAAAGAGAGCTAAAGAAGAAAAAGAAAAAAAAGTTAAAGAAGAAAAGGAAAAGAAAGCTGAATTAGAAGCTAAGAAAAAAGCCAAAGAGGCAGCTGAGAAGAAATCTAAAGAGGAGAAGGAAAAGAAAGCCGAAGAAGAAAAGGAAAAGAAAGCAAAATTAGAAGCAGAGCGAAAAGTCAAAGAAGAAACTGAAAAGAAGACTAAAGAAAAAGAAAAAAAAATTGAAGAAGCTCCAAAAAAATCTAAAGAATCTGATAAGACCATAGAAGAAGCTGAGAGACCAGTTGAGGAGAGGTTTACAGAAGTTAATAAAATATCTAAAGAAGATCAGGAAAATAAATTGAAACCAAAGGCTAAAAAAGAGACTAAGCAGGAAAAAGAAAAGAAAGAAAAAACTGGAAAACAAAATTATGATGACAGTGGTAGCGAAACTTATGGAACTACAATAGAATGTAATACTGAAATTTACGATAACCAAAGAAGCGGATCTTCTGAATCGAAAAGAAGCAAGCAATTTGAGGGAAAAATGTTTAATGATGACAATCTCAATATGTTTAAACCTCAAGGTTACCACGGACCCAGATTTGCAGAAAGAAAACCAACTTTCAGCACAAGTCTAACTGATAGAACAGCTACAATTGACACCAGAGTTAAACTGACATGCAATGTTGTCAACCCAGAAAATTTGAGCATAGTTTGGTTGAAAAATGGCAAACAAATAGACAATACAAACAGATATGACATTTCAACTTCCAACGGATTGACAACATTGGAAATACTGAACACCACACTAGAGGATTCGGGTGAATACAGTTGCATTGCAAAAAATGAACATGGTGTCAACACGACATCAGCCAATCTAAAAATTTTAGAATCGTTTGAATCCACCATAACACCACCAACATTCACAAGACCCATAAGAGATTCTTACAGAATTTCAGATGATCTTTTGACTCTCGAATGTCGTATCAGATACTCCAATTCTCATAAAATCAAATGGTATAAAGATAGTTTTGAGTTAAGCAGTGGCGGAAGGTATTTGCAAAGTTATTTGGCAGATGGAATTTGCAGACTGTCGATCAAGAACCCAGACAGAACTGACACCGGAAGATACACTTGCAGAGCTGAAAACGACTTATGGAGTGACCAAGTATCACAAGAAGTTAAATTCACAACAAAAGAAGATTACATACTGGCAAAAAGCAAAGAATCTAGCGTTACTAAAGGGTCACGAGATCATCACAGACCATATTTCTCGGGAGTATTGACGGATCATTTGGTACCATCTGGAGGAATTATGGCTTTACAAGTAGAAGTTAAAGGACCAGCTGAAGTAACGTGGTTTAAAGAGAGCCACAAACTACCAAGAGCTTCCCATAAACACAGAACTTTTGAAGAACATGGCGTCCATACCCTGTTAATACCAAATGTGACTGAATATGAAGCTGGAAAATATACTTGTAGGGCATGTAACGTTTTTGGACGAACTGAAACCACTTCTTACGTGCAAATTATTCATCCGTCCTCGATTCGCGACGGTAAACCCGCCATGTTTCTGTCAAGACCTGACACAGTGATGACTGTTACTCCTGGATCGGATATCGTGGTGTCATTCAGAATTACCGGAGATCCCAAACCATCAAGTAAGTGTTTTTATATTAATTTTCTTTTTTTTTTTCATTTTACCACTTATTATTTGATACTAATTAACTAAGTGCTCAAAGAAAAACGAAGACTTAGAAAAAGTTGATCATCGTGCAACTCTCTATATTGTTAATGTTAAAGTTGATTTTTGCTACATTGGATTGTAGTATTGTTGAAAAATTTATTTTAATGTACAATTTGTTAAAATGAGACAAGTATCATAATATTGCTCTGTTTTTTTTTTTTACTTGTCTTGTTATACACTTATACAGAGTGTATTGTGAGAAACGTTCCAAATTCAATGGTTTCAAAAATTCCCTAATAGAAATGAAAAAATGTTTTTTATATGTTATGTTTTTCCGGACGTAATAGTCAACTTTTGTTTTGGAAAGACAACATTTTCGGTTTTTTTCATAGATATATTTATCCTCTTTCGATTATATCCAATTTTCATCTTCGTTTGTTTATTTGTGTTAAAATAGATTTTTTGGGCGATCCAAACTTTAAAATTTAATTGAGAATAAGTCTAAAACCAAACATGTTTCGTTTAAATATATCTTAAAGAGGTTACGAACTTTCAAAATACATTTTTGACGTATTTTGATAGTTTTGAAGACAAAAAAATAAAATTGTAAAAAAGTAAAAACATGTCAAAGAATTTCTAACTTTTCATTATTTTTTTTATTTATTTAGAAATAAATGGAACATTTTTGAAAATTGTACTTTTACTTATAAAACAAATTTTACATTAAAAAAAAAACCGATGTGCAACTATTACAACCATAAGAAATAAAACAATTTCGAAGAAAAATAATTATGTATTACTAATTACAAAGCAAAATACCTAACTATCACTAAATTCTTTCCTTCTCTCACATCATCGATTAACCATCTTCTTTTGGGTGCACTAAGGTTAGCTTCCTCGACATCCAATCCAACGACATCGATGTTGATTTTGCTTTCTTCTTCTGAATGGATATTCTCTTCACCACTTTGTTTCACAATTTGAAAATATCAAAAAATATTATTACGAATAGAATTTTATTCTATTAGTCTCAACTTTGCAAATGAGCCCATGTTTTTAAATTTCCCTGATCTAGAATAATTAAACTTATTTGTCCTCGTACCGCCAGATACCCAAGTGTCATTGGGACAGTTCGGAAATTTTGAAGAGAAATATTCAATTCAAATTTATATGCAAATAATAATACAAATCCTCAAAAGTTAAGTGGCTAAAACAATCACTACATTTTGCATCTTTCAATAAATTCGGTACGGTCCTGGTTTAAACTTGTAATTTTTGTATGACTATCAGATAGATGGTGGTTCAAACACTTGTAAAACTCAAGTAATCGAAAGTTAATATTACCACCTGAGGATTTTCACATAACAGTTTGACAGCGACTATATTTAATTTTTTTTTTTTTCAAAATACTAAAATTATAAATTTGGAGAGAAGGTGGTCTTCTTTACAAAAAGATGGATGTACACTTGGAATAATTTTCTAAATGGGGACAGTAAAACAGACTAGAAATTTTTGAAAACTGTAAAATGTATGAAAAACAAATAATGGATTCATTTTTATCAAGAATATTATTACTAATGCGATGTGTCATTTAAAGAAAGAAAAAATGAATTATTGAAAAGTATATTCCCAATGTGTTTTTAAAATTATGTCAAAAATCAACTTTGTCAATAAACAAATTAGTTTTTCTATTATAATTCAACAGAACATAATAATAAGATAATACCGATCCTTGCTATTTTTCTTTTTTCCGTCACGTTTTTCCATAATGATTTACATCACAATTTTCCCATTAGTTGTTTGGATGAAGGGACTGAAAGACATCACGAATACCTTCAGAACTTGCAGAGAAACTTCCGACGATTATAACAGGCTGACCCTGAAAAGGGCTACTGAAGAAGATGTTGGGACATACTGTATCTTGGCAAGGAACAGATTTGGTACCGACAGAGCCTTCTTTACTGTTCGACTGAAACATAGGGCACGATCAGTAACTCCCACGAAAGAAGACATCCAAACAATTTTGACTGATATTCCAAGTTTTCAGGAGAGACAATATTTAACCGGTAAGTGTTTAATTAGTTTAAAAATTAAAGTTCATTCATGTGAAAAGTGTAGTCGCATTTACCTGCTTTCAAACATACAAATCCAACGCAAACGCCAAAAATTCATCCGCCCACAAGCTAAATTTAGACAGTTTACTGATGGAGTGTTGCCTAAAGTAGATACCGCAGGTATCAGTAGTAAATACTTAGCACTACATTACGTTAAACTAAAATAATGCGTAACGGCTGCCAAACTAGATTAAATCGTTTTTGAGTTGCCAAAATGCGGGTTATTGATTGGTCAAACAGTGACTCATCCACTCCTGAAGAAGAGCTTTCTTTGACGGTGTTGCGAAAAAAGTGGTGTGCGAGGAAATGTCTTATATCAGATTTTCTCAATTATTTGGTCAACCATCAAGGTATGACAGTTCGCCCTTAAAAAAATGTGCATTCGACCCTGTTCTAGATTTCAAAAATTGAACTGTTTTTAGTCATCACATAAATAAACAAGTAGATTCGAAAATAAACCATTGCTAAAGTTTCTGTTGTTGCACAATGTTTAAAATTGTACTCTCTCTAAATATGAAAACGAGAAATAAGTGTCACCGAGTTGTTTCTCCAATTATCATAGAAACTGATCCATTAATCATCGGTACCACATTAAATTAATTCAGAGCGACAGATATGTTTTTCCTTTTAGGCCAGCTAAAAGGATTATCTTAAAATTATGTATACACACACCTACCAACTATACAAAAAAAATAGTAACTCATTAATTTAGTTTTTCTGCTGTCATGTCCATCATAAATTATAAATAATTAAAATAAATTATAATTGTCATATCTATGCAGTTTTTTTTTATAAATTTTAGAGTGCAACAACCGTTTTATGTTCTCTTGTGCGAATCTTAAGCGCTGCTGCCGTCTTTGATGATAGTGACAGATAAATTTACCATTAACTTATAAAAAACTGCTATTTAAATAGTCTCTTAGCAATCAAGTTTCTGAGCATAAGTAATGCAACTGTCTCACAAATAGAAAAAAATATATTAGAACATTTTAGTGTTACAAAGGAAAGTTCGGCAAAATTTAATTACTAACTTTCCATTTTGTTCCTTTTTTTTAATTTTAGGCTGAACTGAAACTGGCATCATTTTTTTAATTTTAAACAACAATTTTTTCACATCAAATATAGATTATGTAATATTCACAGCTGGTTCCCACCAAGCAGGTACAGCAATTTTTAACCTCCAAAACAATGAAAACCAATATTTGAGGTTCGAAATAGCATCACACTTGTTTGAAATGAAATGTACGTGATATTAATAAGCGTGTTACGTAAAATGGAACACTGTGTATATAGATCATGTTACTATAATTTAATATTAAAATAGATGTTACAAATTTTAACTCATATGATATATTTCATTCCAGTGTCATTTTTTCAGAATCATACATACTATTACAAAAATACATACCTTAGAAGCATTTTGAAAAAAGTTATGACGTTACTATGACGTCACATTCTTTTGGAACTGGAATTTCTGTTTATTTTATTACTGTTATTTATTAACTGTATGGTTTAAGAACGATTAGAGAATGCAATGCAATTCGAAATACTTTTTGTTACAAAGTTCCTTCAAAAACAAATCTGTTGAAAGTGAATTTATTGACTATAGTCAGAAAAATAATTCCATGAAAAACATAAGTATATACATTTTTTGAAATGGTTACAGAATATTACAAAACTCAAGAACTAATGGGTTGTTTTATAAGAATAAAATTTCATTATTTTATTACACAACGAAAACTTAGCCAAGAATACATAAAAAGTATATGAATTAATAAAAAATAAATAAATAATAAATAACTTTTTACTGATATTGATTTTAGCATATACTGATTCGTTGTTTTTTTTTTATATGTATGAGACCAACGACTTTCCTTTCTAAATTATTAATCTTCTGAAAAAATAAATTCGTTTAGAATAATTAATTTTTTCGGTTTCTATTTTCTTATTCAGTAAAATTTTCCAAAAAATTTAAATTATCTCAAATTCAAGTGGAACAAGTCTTGCTAATATTACAATTACTGTTAGCACTAATAATGTTCTTATCTCATATACGCTTCAGTTTTGTATTTTATATTTAGGTAAAACAAAATACTTGAGACCATCAATAGCTGCCGACAGAGGCTGTTGGACTCGAATATATAACGATTTTCATTAGTTTTACACTTAATGCTGGCATTTTGGTAAACATTAAATACAAATATATTTGTTTTCTTAAAATATTCACGGTTTATAAAATCTTTCTTAGTACTACATGTGTACCCTGTAGTTTATTATGATATCATTAAACTGTTTATACTTAACAGAAGTATTTGATTTTTCTCCAACGAATTTTTCTCCACTTTAATTTAACAGGTTTGAACAGGTACATTTAAATTTTTTTGCTGAAAACGAAACACGGCTAAATTCTCTGTTGATTTACTGTAATTTGTTATATCTAGATGTTCCCGGTCCAATACCTGGAGAACCTGTGGTTGTGGACACCGGTCGCAACTGGGTGTCCCTTTCTTGGGGCAAACCTGAGCATCGTGGAGCAGCCCCCGTAATAGCATATAAAGTGGATGCGTGGCTACGAGGAGGTGAAGGTGCTAGATGGATCGAATTGGGAGTTTCCCCCATTAACAGTTTCGACGCATTCAACTTAAAACCAGATGGTGAATACCAGTTTAGGATAACACCAAGAAACAGATACGGATGGGGCGAAAGTGTGCAAAGCAGTCCCATTACCATCGGAAGATCAGTGGAACTACCAGAATTCATCACAATTCTACCAGGACAACTTAAGGTTTTGTTAGGATCCGATGTTTCACTGGAATGTGAAGTAAGTCAATTACAACTACAGATGTTTTTGATTGTAAAGTAATATTTAGGTGAGGGAAGATCCATCGTCAATAATTCGTTGGTTCCGCGATGCCAACGAAATATTCCCTGAAGATGATGAAAGGTACCAGATAAACTACAAAAAAGGAGTTTGTTCATTATGTATCGCACAAATTAACGAAACAGACGAAGGCAGGTTTATATGCGAAGCCACAAATAAAGCTGGCAGAGTTTCAACATTTGCAAGAGTCTTTACAGTTAGCGATCCAAAAATTTTAACTGCCGATAAAAATTTGAAATTGTAAGTGTAAAATTTAAAATTAGATTAATTCGTGATTTCCACCTATTAAATGTGTCATAGCAACAGCTGTCGCAAAGTTCCATGCATTTTAATAACAAATCAAACTTTCAGGGGCATAAGAGATTATGATAAAGTCACTGAACTGCCTCCACAATTTACCATGAGACTAAGAGATAGAAGGGTGCAGGTGTCATATCCAGTACGTTTAACTTGTCAAATTGCCGGATGTCCAGAACCAACAATTAAATGGTACAAGGATAATGATGAAATAAAGCAAGATGGTAATTTCTTCAGTTCTCTTAGAAGCGGCCAATAATTGACGTTAAATTTCAGCACGTTTCACATTTTGGTCCGAGGAAAATTTCCAGACTTTGGAAATCAACAAGACAGTTCTGGAAGATTCAGGAATTTATTGTATTGTGGCCCAAAACGATCACGGGTCTGTGTCCTGCAGGTGTAATTTAGTCGTCGACAAAGGCATTCGGGCTTATATTTCGCCGCAATTTAAAAATGAATTGGAGCCGGCATTGCTGGAAATTAAGGAAGGAAAAGACATTCGTTTGGTGGGCAAAGTGCAAGCTTATCCGGCAGTGGGGGTCAGCTGGTATCGAAATGGGGTGAGTACATGCAAGAACCGACATCAAAGGTTGTTTCCTTGGTAGACTTCATGACTATTTTTTCTTGTTTTTAACTAAAATTGCTGTCAATAAATCATCAATAAAAACATCTAATTATTAATACTGACGAAATGCGTAAGTATATGGAGTGTTCCATTCAGAAATTTAAATTTATTATTGCATATGTTTGATAATCAAAAGAAAAAAAGAAATGCAGAACCTAGACTTCAGAAATATACTCCATAAAAATGTGAAATTTCGTGAAAATTTGAAAAAAACCAATACATTTTTTTTTGTTTCTAAAGAGAAAAAAGAAAGAAAAAGAAAAAGAAAAAATCTTTCCGAGCCCTAATAATTTCTACGTAGAAATGAAATTTGTGAAATATGATGGGAGTAATATTTTTTCATAACCAAACCAGATGGAAATATTAACAGTTACTTCATATTATCCTTAATTTTGTAAAATGCATTTATTTGTCATTTTCTTGGTACCTCTATTTTAATTTTTTTTTTTTAATTATAATTATATACATAAACTACAAACTTAAGGAAAGCGTAGGCAAAGATAAAATAAAAATGTCTTGTGGTTCATATTATATCACTATATGTTTAGATAATATTTTGATGTGATTTCCTTTTTACTGAGTTACTATTTTTATTAAGGAAGGATATACCCATTAATATTGTTAGAAATAATCATTTTTGTGGTTATAGCATAGTTATGAAAAATGTTTCCATTATGTAAATAAATATGCTAACCGATAATAATGTAACTGCAAATTGACACGATACATGATAAGTGAAATTAGTAAATTCCTAAAAAAAATTATATGAAAAACTTGAATTGATAATAATTAATTAATTAATAATAATAGCCGTGCCAGCTGGTGGTGGGTTTAAGCTAAAAGTAAATCATAATCGTGTTCGTTAAAACAAAGTTGTAATCCATTTATTACGTTAGACATATTATAAACAAAAAAGAAATAGACAAATATAATTGTAATTCTTACTAAAATAGTTTTTAAAACAATAATTTTACTATTAGAATAAAAGTTGACACTAGGACTTGTATTGGATTAGAACATTTACCAAACGATTTAATTAAATATTTATGATACAAAATTTAAACATTTTTAGAACAATTTTTGAAGTAAGCAGTTTAATAATTTTTATCGTATTAATTTATTCTAAAGAAGTAAAGATGACCAGAGGGAAATCATTTGACTATGGATTAAAAATACGCTGTACAATTCATTACGGTAAAAAAAGAGACAAAATCAATAATATACAGTTGCAAAATTTTCTTTTATTTTTATACGTTTAGTTATATGTTTAAACATATATATATTTTGTAATTTTATGATCCAGGTTCGGTTAAGACCTTCAAGAAAGTCTATAATGACCTTATCATACGATGGAAGATTAGAATTGACTGTCACATCCATAACCAAGAGGGACGCAGGAGTTTATACTTGCGTGGCTGCTAATGAAGTGGGCCGTGCTGAAAGTAGTGCCACAGTGGAAGTTGTGGAAGTTACAACTGCCACAGAAGCTGACAGTGTGGTTTCGAAAATTCCTCCCTTAGAAAAAGACATTCCGTATGTGGAATGAAAATAATTAAACAGTTCACTAAAGTGATAATTTCTAGATATTCAAAAGAACCAAGATTTCTGAAGAAACCTAGATCAACTGAAGCGTTTGAAGGGGACAACATTGTAATTCTTTGCGAAGTTATCGGAGACCCCAAACCTGAAGTAGTATGGCTCAGAGACTTCCTGAAGGTGAGTTATCTCTTTCCTATTTACCTGCATGGAGTTACTTCACTTGAAATATAATTTTACCATTGTTAGTAATAAGTCGCTAAAACAAACTTATAATAAATTCTTTAATTAATTAATAATTTTGAAAAATTATTAATGACAAATGTGCGCAGTTATATGCGGGAATGTAGTAATTCCAATATTTCATCATTATGAGTACGGACATGAATTTCCATATACGTCTGAAATGCAGTTTACACAATAAGGCTCGACGTGACTCATTATTTAGTTGACGTCCATTCCAACAATAAAAAGAAAAAATCCTCTTGCAAAGACTAAGTCTCTTATTTAGCAACGAACGGATTATCAGAAAGAATCTAATCTTTGGTACACATATTGATTAATGGATGTTTAAAAAAATATTCAAATTACATCTCAACTAGTTTATTGTTCCGATTTCATAAACATGAGATGAAGTTGATAGATAATGTACCAAAATATTCATATTAACTTTCCATAATCACATTAAAAGGGTAGTGGCACTGATATGGGACCACCCAAACTTTCTTACGCCACTGAATGTATAATATATTATCTAGTTAAGTGTAAACTATATAGAAGACAATAATTTAAATAACTTTATTATATGTTAATCTCATAACATTACTGTACCCAATAATTTCCTATTTAACTGTGGGCTATCATAACTATATAATAAATAGATTTATTCAAATACAACTCCCACACAGATCCAAGCCCATCATTAATTCATTAATAACAGAAACTATTTCTATTGTCACTCTGATTGTTAGAATTATAATTTTAATATTCTGAAAAATGAAATCAGTTCCATTAATTTCTTTATGGAGTGTTTATACTCAAATCACGTAGGTACGAAAGTCTTATGTGGCATAAAATAAACATATCCATACAATGAGATAGAGTTATGTGAATTCTTCACCTTATAAAGGATCAACAATAAACACTGCGTCTGAAGAAAACACATTCTCAGTGAGTCTAGCTGCATGTTAACATGTTCCAGTTTTCTTTTATGATTCATAAATTCAGAATTTCATCTATGCGACGAAAATATAACGGGCAAAATGTAGCACCACTCGAACCTCTGCTGGCTTCGAATTCACAATTTCATTTATTGCAATAAAGATAAAATTTAATGTTGCCTCTGTTTGGTTTTTTGTTTGGAATATCCTTTTAATATTCCTGCTCTAATTGGTATGACTATTAATTGAAATTTCAAGAAGCCATATGTTAGCAAAGTGAAGTCTTAAGATGATGTACTGTCGAGGATTCGATCTCCACTGTTAGATCAGTATTGGATCAACTTCGATTGCGATAGTTTCTCAAGCGAAGTTTATGGATCAAAACTTTGTTGTTTTAAAGCAGAGTGTTAAAACTTGTAAGTAAATCTCTATCTGCCATTGTATCTGTTGTAGATTATCTTTGCCTTTCTGTTCAGTGACAGTAATGTTTAAACCGATTTCTAATTTGGTCACGTTTATTAATGACTGTGAAATAGATTTTATCTGGAAAGACCAGTAAAAATAGTAGGTATATTTATCTATTTCTTTTAGACCAAAAATTATTAGGCAACTGCAATATTGCAAAATATTTTGATAAAAAATTGTTGCATATTAACGAAATTAAAATTCTTCTAGATGGAAAAGTACTTCCATGTTTATTGATTTTTAAAGTCAAATTTATTCTCCAAGTCATTTTGGTACTTCCTAAATCATAACACTGTGGAAAGTTTAGAATACCCTAAATATCTTGTCCTTTTTTGACATTTTTAATTTTGAAATATACTTTTATTTTATAAAAAATTACCGTAAAATATGCGAGTATAGCAACGAAAACAGTTTATTTCTAAAAGGACTTACGTCATAGTTTACAAGAAAGAAACGACAGGATAAAATTTTAAAATTTTGAAATTGGAATCATAAACGATCTTATAATTTTTTCCAAGAAATAAAAAAATCAGTCGATATTTAAAGAGTCTTTTAAAAAAAGGAGTTAATTAACTAATTTTGAATTAAATATAAACTATACAATTTTTGCCAAAAAAGTAATTGTGATAATTTCATTAATTAATTAAATTAAACAAAAATGTATTGTTGTTTTAAAAATTGCAAATACGCGACCTTTTAATATTCAGTGATTTACTTGTGTTTCATGTCCATTTTCTGTATTGTTGAGATTTCGAAATTCGATGGTTTGGAAATTTGGTTAAGATTTAATTTACCTGATCGATGTTTTTTGAACTTATTTTACTGTCAAGAAGCTTTAAAAACTGATATTGTAACATCGCATGGATTGAAGCAGGTACTTAAATTAAAAAAAGAAAATAAGGTTCATAATAATGTTATGATTTCTTAATAGAGAATTTCGCAAATGTTGAATACGGAAAGAATCTTTGTATGGCGACGCCTCACTGCCTTGATTTAATGTTTCCAGACATTTTTTATAACACAAGCACTACGACGAATAAAATAAATGAATTAAAACTACAGTCTGCTGTTTATTCTGTATTTTATTTAATGTGTAATTACATTTTGATTACAATAAATAAAGTTTACAGCTTTTGTATTTAAATAGAAAATTACTCCCTAAATTTGAACAAGTGGGATGTCACTCTCGTAATAATTTTAAATTGGTGTCTGTAAGTACCTTCATGGTGGTCTTTCTTATCCATGCACCAAATATAGCACTGATTTAATTAATTAATTTCATTATTACCAAACAGGAACGTAAGCACTCAATGAATACTTAAACTTTTTTACCATGATATTTTTGTTAAGTCGATATTTTAACACTGAGCATTAAATGAATTAATTTGAACACGAACAAACTGAAATACACACTAATTATTATTAAGTACAAGCAAGCGTTAGAAGGTGTACTACTTTTAAATGAAGTAATTATAACAAGAACCAGTTTATAACGTTTTGAAAAGACCAGTAATTTAACATTATTCAAAGTCATAATAATCCCAGATGACAAAAATTACAAACAGTTTTAGAAATGATACCAACATGACAGCAAAAAAAATATATTTAAAGAACAAAAACTGGAACAGAATGTGAATATAACTGACCGAAAATAATCGATTTTGTACATAAAAACGGATAATTACGCTCCAAACAATTTTACCGACAATGGAATATTTACTTGATTGATTTAAAGTGCCTCTGATCTGATTTTCAGGACGAAATTATAGCCATAAAACTGAATTTATTCGGTTTATTGACCAATAAAAATGCTTGTAACAGTGTTGTCAACTTGATAATTTAATGGATATTCTGTGCAACCACTTTTTGCACAATCTTGTTCACTTATTCTTATTATATTTTCTGACACAGAAATAAGTCGAAACTCTACATACTATTTGGTTAGGTAATCCATACTTTCCAAAAATCTACAAACAGGGATGTGATTACGTAAATTATTCATCTAATTCATATACAGTGTTAATATAAGTTCTTGTGTATAGTTCAAATGACAATGAGTAATGAGTAAATATTTTTTGTAAATTATATTATTATATTGACTATTTCACTTCTAGAGTTTTCTACCAATTAAAAATAGATATTTTGGAAAAAGTACCTGTTTGTCAGTGGTAAAGCCAGATCTGTCAAGTTTCGCTGCACCTCTTGAGCCAATAAAAATCCATATTTTTAGCAACCAACCCAGTTTTTCATAGGCAAAGCTCTGGTTTTCTTAACAGCCGAATAATTAAAAACAACGTCAAAGCGCATTTTTCACATGTGGCATTGTAATAAAATTTTTGTGTGTAAAATCGTGAATTCGTTAAATAGTTATGCTGAATACCACTCATGGTTTAATCTTTCCTATTTCGCTCGTGACTCTGACATTTGTCAGTTTGTCAATTTCATAAAATCGTATTTTCCAAATTCTCAATTAATTATGAAAATTTTAAATTTACTTACATTGACGTTAATTTTATGTGCAGGTGTATAAAAAAAGAGTAACTAAATAGATTTAGTATTCTAATAGTCCATGATTAGCGATTGACCTTCCTTACAGTTTATTCAATTAAAATGGTAATTAATTGTTGCAAATAAAAAATATTCTTGTTCATTTATCGGCATTAGAAAGTCCGTTCAATGGTAATGACTTTTAAAAATGCAAACTCAAAATTGTAGTTTTTTCAAATCCATAAATTCAATGTGTCAAGGAGGGTGTCATAGTTGTCACCTTTTTACTCCACTTAATCTTAAAAATAACTGTAACCAAGTAAATGTAGTCATCAGATTCTGGTGATCATCATTCCATAATAGCCTAGGTCAGTACATTCCTGGAGCTCTTCGGTCATGCACAGTTTTCTCACTTCTTTTTTACCTGCGTTTAACCGCAGGCATGTTTGAATCTGTTTCGAACAAATAATCATTTCATATTGATTACGTATGTAGATAGTTTTGATAAAATAATAACATTAATCATGAAGATTTAACATACACATTATAATAATAAATTAATAAAATGGATCTGCCTGAGTGGATGTATAAAGTAACCAACATATAATAAATTAATTCGTATAAGATCTATGATAAACCTTGCAAGGCCGTCATGACTCAGTGAGAATTAAGTAGGATTCTCTTGTTGCAAGGATATGCGGGCATGACAAGAAATACGTAGGTGCAATAAACAAACAATAAAATTCATTAACCTGGGTCAGTGCTACGTGAGTTGAAAACTAGTGCATTGCAGATAAACATTTTATGGCTAATTTAAATCAACAAAATTATTGCTGCAACAGTGATCTACAACTACTCTGCCACTAATAATAAATTTTGTGAAAAATACTTTTAAAGTGTAAATGGGCAGTTCACTGTGTGACCTTTGAAGACTACTAAAAAAGAGTGAAACATCACATTCTATGGCAATAATCTGAACCAGCTGTGTATCGTAGCGGTACTATCACATAGGTTCTTTCTATCCTTATCCGCTCATACAATTTTTACCAGTGAAATAAAAACCGACATACGGCTATATTAATAGCATCCGCTTGATCACGATCACTAAGTTTCTCCAATATTTGCTTGCCATAAGTTTAAACAAAGCTCTGAAACGCTGGAATTTTCATAATTACAGCGAAGCCTGAAGCGTTGTAATATTACTTTTTTCAAAAATTTATCGCAGCCTGTGTTTCGAAGCGTTAAACCCTGCGGAAGATTCAGTACCACTGTTATCCCTGTCTTTGTCCATCACATCAATAAATTTGGTTCTCTCTTTTCTGGGCTCAGTAGAGTTTAACATTTATTATAGGATTATTATGCAAAACACCAATCTAAATAGCGAAATTAATTATCGTTGCAATAAATAAGTGCTGATCAAAATGCCTTCGGCTTATCGTGCACAGTCTTTGCCTCATTAACATGTAAAAACCATCACTCGAGGCAGAATTAATTTTTTCCTTCCAAAATTGGATTTAGCTGTTTAACATAACAAGAAAAAAACTATTTTCAGGACAAATGCGTGAAAAATTAGCACGAAGTGTCTGTGCAACTTGTTAACTTGTTCACATGTCCGCAATAACAATGCTTGCGAAAGTCATAAATTAGTAAAATCGTTTGCAATCCATCGAAATATTTAACATTTTATTGCTGGTCGTGAAAAATTACGCCTTACAATTTCATATTTTCGACTTTTATGTGAGACCATGACGCGCATTACCCATATATTTGGTAATCACATGTAAATTGAGCCACTTTTAAGTAGTATAATGGGCTACTTCAGGACAAAATTAAATATTAATGTAAAATATATATTTTTTTAAGATAAAAATTTAAAAAATTATTCGGTTTTCTGAACCAATTTCGGAGATATCAAAAAAGTACATAAATAATGTATTAAATTTTCTAAAATGTTTCGTATTTCGAGAACAATTTCCAAAAACTAAGTAAAAATTATCTAATTATATTATCTAAAAACTATGTGCCCGACGTAATTACCTATTTCAATAAAATAAGAATTCTAACCGTTGTTATTCAGGACAAACTGAAAGAGCAGTGTAAAAATACCTATTTTTAACTATAATTAACTATAATTAAAAAGATACCCAGAGATATCAAAAAAAATAAAAAAATGATATCCCTTGTGAATACCTTCTTGTTTAACTACGTATAAAAAGAATCTAAATGTTTAATGTTCAGAACAAACTAAATTGTTAAAATTTAATTAAATTAGATTATGTAATTTGTTATTCATTATTTTTGTTTTGTTTTATTTTTCTTCTCCGCCTTAATTTTAAATGTTCCGTATCATCATATTTACACGTAACTAGGAAAAATTTTAATTCTTTTAATTTTTTTACAGATGTTATAATTTTATTACATTCTTCTTGTGATACTTCATCCTGAACAGGAGATGAAGAACATCTTTGTATTGAATTGCATTATAATATAGGAATCTCGAAATTTTAAACTATTATTTCATTGATCAAAAAACGTCCAAAAAGACTCAGCAAAATATATTCATTTTTAATTTCGATATAACGGGCATCTTCAGGATTTAGCTCTAAAAATTCTGAATATTGGACTGGTTCAGGATATTTATCAATATGTTGTGTTTATTTTCCAACTCAATACGTTTTTTAATAAGAACATAATAATATTGTTCTTCTGTCACCTTCTATTAAAAAATTAAAAGTTCTATCATTATCTTCGTTTGAATAATATGTTGAGCGATCATTATTTATTAGACTAATTTTCCTCTAATTTATAATGTTCCTAAGGTAGCGTGTTTCTTTTATCTTCCAAATATCTTTTAACATCTCAATTTATTACTTTAAATCAATTATTTTTAGTATCCAAAAGTATCATAGGTGAAACTAAATGTTTTCTTCTCTTTTATAGTTTCTAATTTCTTAATCTTTGTATCCTTTGTAATTCGAGAATATGATACTTTAATCTCGTTATTATTATTATTTATACTCCCCATAGTATTTTTATTACTTAGTTCAGATCCTTCGACGTAAAACGAGAAGTTTTAATTTTACAAACAACTTTATCTGCATCTGTGATTTAACAACTTTTTGGATCTGTCGATCTATAATCCATACGTCCTTACCTAATTCATCCGTCCATTTTCCCGATAAACAATCAGTTAAACTTTCAGTATCATAATAAACAACACTTTTTCCTAATTTATCTAACATATCATACGATTTTAATCTAGCATCTGCAGTTGTAAATGTAGCTGTGAATACGTTCGATTTATTATAGTCCCTAATATAGTAATCTTAGGACTTTTATAACTTTTATCATTTATTTATTGATATATGTTTTATCCAGCTAGTCATCTATTAATATTTCATAAAATCTTTTAACAGCTGTAACATATCCTGGTTTTCCCAAGTTTTGTCTGTGACCAAAAATAACCCACAAGAAATTTCGACATAATTGGCCAACTTCTCATCTTCGAGGATTATATTATATTTGATCTAATTTTGCACCTAAATTTTCTATAATAACCTTTCAATATTCATCTCCAGATACAAAATTATCTTTCCGGTACTTTTATCAAAACTGTTAATTCTAGCACGACATATTTTTACTTCTCCACTATTTAATGCATGTTGTACATGAGGAAACGTATTCAGCCATGTTATTGAACCTTTGCTATATATTTTTTTGTCCTTTATCAATTACCGCAATAGTATTACGTTTTAAATATTTTGATCTGTATATAGCCATACATCCACCACCCATTGTCATGTATTGGAATAGATCTATATTGGCTATTTCCTTAATTTAATTATTTCCTTAATTCAGTGCAAGGTCTTCTTAATATGTCCTCATCTGAATTACAATATTCAAAAAACTCCTTTAGAAAATCAAATCTTCGACCTTTTTTTTTAAATTTAAATTTAAATTTGGATTAAACGAACTTAAGAGTTCGTTTAATCCAGATGCTTTAGGAAACTTTTTCGATGGACCTGGAACAAAATTTACACTGTACATAAGTCACAATTAATTTTATTTCCGTTAACATAACGTTTGACTCACTATATATGCAATAAAGTTTGATATCATTTTCAACACAATATTTCACAACGAAATAAAAATCATAACCTCTACTATAATGTGCAATAGCTATATGTTCTATATGTTCTTTAGAAATTAACCACTTGCAGAAATCTTCATTATTCTTATTCTAAAATTTATTATTATTTTTAAAATCACGATATACAACTAAATTAGTTTCCTGTGCAATTTTAACAAGTCATTAAAATATCAGGATAAAAATTTTAATTAATTATGTTATTAATATATCAAAAATTCAAATTAATTTGTTACGGTGATAATATTTTTTAACAAGGTATGCAAGGTAAATTTTTCAATAAATAAAATGAACTTCAGAATGTATATACTTTTATTAAGATTATAAAGAAAATTACAAAAATAAATAATTTGTAAACAAATATTTCAGACACAACTCTAAATTTCAAATTAATTGTAAACATTTTATATTCAACCTTTATATCAAGGATCAAGTTCCTTTTCTTGAACTGGATATATCGCATCTTTAAAATTTTCTTTTGTATATATATCTGCAAGAGCCGACGTTATGTTCGATTAAAACGGTTTTTGGATCAGATTTCAGTTTGTTAAGAACTCTCACGTTGCCCCGTTTAAAAGTCATTAATTTTTCAAAGTATTGCTTTAATTTTGTACCTCTAGGTAAATTTGAGTATTTCTAAGTCTATTCTTTGTTTACCATTGACTTACAGTGCTCGACTTGGAATATGAAAGAGGACTCATGTAAAAACTTCATGAAAGCAAAACTTTGCAAAATTTGCAAAAAACACATAGTACATTTGTCGGTTAATCACCTAAAAATAAATAAATAATAACGAGTATCCAAAAATCCAACAACATATGAATTAGAAAACATACTGCTAAACCAAGCTGCTTGGGACAATTTTTGCTTGCATCTACCGGGTGAATTGCAATATATTTTCACTAGATATCTGAAATTGGTGTGATTGATTAATAATAATAATAATTATTATTATTATTAAAAATATTTTTGTTTTTTTTTCTTTAGGATTCACAAAACAATATGGATAAAATTATTATAATAAGAACCAATTAGCACACAAATACTGTTTAATAAATTTGAATATTATTTATATAATGAATCGTCTATTTTTTCTCTTAGAGCTGCTTACCGTAATAAAGCGATAATGCAATGCACAAACCAAAAATAGGCTAGAGGATAAGGTTACCAACATGGAGACCAATCGATTCAAAAGCTTTGCACTAGATACCACAGTCATACGCACTGGTAAGGCGAAAAATGCAGCCTGAATAATGTAAAATACAGAAGACTCCCTTACTATAATCAACTTACATCAGTTTCATAACTTTTCATTTCCTTTTAAGTTGCTTTTTAATAAGGAATTTCGGAATAAGAAATATTAAAAACCCATATAGTTGTGTGCAAATGCTTTAATGCAACATTTCTTTGTTTAGAAAAATATGAGTTTGAGTTTTTTGAGATTGTTTTAAAAGAGGATGGATGTTTTAGTACCCATCTTCTTTTATTAATTTTGTGGGGTTTTTGCATTATTTTTATTTTTAAGGTGTTTTCAAAAATATGAGTTTACAAAATGGTTTTCTTTTACAAAATTGGTTATTTTTAGGGTGTTTTCGGAAATGATAATTTTGAATCTTATTTAGAAAATGTGGTGTTTAAATTTTAACAATTCAGTTTGTCCAGAACACTAAACATTTAGATTTTTTTATGGTGAAAAAAGAAGGTATTTATAAGGAACATCATTTTCGTACTTTTTTTATGTTCTTGGGTATCTCGTCAATTCTTACAGTTAAAAAAGAGGTATTTTACATTACTCTTTTAGTTTGTCCTGGAATTAGATTTTTTATTATATTAAAATAGGTAATTACGTCAGGCACATAGTTTTTAGATAATAACTATAATTAGATAATTTTTAATAGTTTTTGAAAAGTTTTTCTTGAAATACGAAATATTTTAGAAATAGATATTTTTGTTGAGTTGTTCCATGGGACATTATTTTTGTACTTTTTTGATGTTTCTGAAATTGATTCAGAAAACCGAGGTATTTTCTGATAGTTAAAAAATAGGTTTTACATTAGTTTTTAATTTTGTCCTAAAGTAGCCCATTAAACTACTTTTTTAACATGTATTTTCAACCAGGATCATATATTTAGTGCAAACAAACAGGCTCTAAAAGGAAAACAACGTATACAAATATGAACTGCCTCTTATGTGTAATAAATTATTATCAATTAATTCACAAGTTCCCTGTAAATAATAATTAAAATGCTGCAATTACCGTCGTTATAAAATAGATTGTAAAATAATCAATTTATTCGACTTTGTTGCATGTTCACTGCATTTGCATAAACGGCTGATTTTATTTGTTCGATGTAATTAACTGCGGAAGTTTTATGTTATCATAAAATCATAAAATACTAATTTAAAATTTTATTTGCAGCCTGATTATTACAGAGATGCAGCTCATTTCCATCGCATCGGTGATGGTCCGGAATATCGTTTGGAAATACCAAATGCTAAATTAGATTTCACTGGAACATATACTGTTTACGCCAAAAATTGTCATGGGGATACCAAAGCCATCATATCCTTACAAATAAAAGTTAGAGGTAAGTCCAGTCAAATTTTTTCTCATTTTTCCTATAGACCCCCATTTTTAGACGTATCAAATAAACTAGGTGCCATGGACAGCATTAAAAAAATTGGGTATGTTATATCTACTTTCTCACAACATCAGATGATATCATGCAATTTTTGCAGCAATCTCCAAACGATCCCGTCGATAAAGCAAGAACTTAAAGATTTGAGATGTTGTGATGGCGATAGCGCTTCTTTAGAATGCAGATTTGAAGGAACTCCTTCATTTGATGTTAGATGGGAGAAAGAGGGAAAGGTTAGTGGAACAAATCGAACGTTTAGATGTTATAACAGTGATAAATATTGCAGTTAGTTCGCTTAGGAGAAGATTTCAATGCTGAATTTGATGGCGAAAGCGCTAGATTATCTATCAATCAAGTTTACCCTGAAGATGAAGGCGAATATACTTGCATAGCTTATAATGACCTGGGGAAAGTATTCACTTCGGCGTGTCTTATTGTTGATTGTAAGACTAATCCATCGTAAGTTATCACAAATCATAAGTTCCATCCAATTGCAGTGCCTGAAGAGAAAGAAAATCTTTTGAAACAACAGCTAAAACGCCCTTCTAACTTAACTGTTGGATCTACTCCGTTGTCGACACCACGAGCCACACCTAACAGAAGCGTATCTCCACGTCCCAATTCTAGAGAATTCTCTTCCTCTAATCAAAGAATGCATAGAATAAGAGCTGCTCCACCGAAATTTTATGCGATACCCCACAATCGAGTTGCAGAAGAAGGGGAAACTGTGAGATTCCAGTGTGCTGTTGCTGGCCATCCTGATCCTTGGGTCACTTGGGACAAAGACGGAACTGTTTTAACATCATCGTCGCGATTGACAATTAAAGAAAGCGATGATTTGAGAATTTTAGAAATCAGGGATGTCACTCCTCAAGATTCGGGGTTATATAAAATAATCCTGGAAAACGATGTTGGTAGGATTGAAGCTTCGGCGAGATTGGATGTGATTTCTCATCGTCCAGCCTCTTCAAGAGGTTTGCGTGCTCGCAGTCTATCTCCGAAACCTGCACCCTCCTATGGTAAAAGTTTATGGGGATCTTCCGTCAGATATGGAAGTACTGCGCGTCTGTTTTACGACATTCGTTCGGTACCCACGCCGTTCCTTAAATGGTACAAAAACGACATACCCCTCGAAGATGCTGCCAAATTTGTCACCACATATGACGGCGAAATCGCCTGTTTGATTATTAAGGATGTGACATTCGATGATGAGGGTTCGTATACTTGTGTGGCCAGCAATGACAAAGATTCGCTTAAATTAACTGCTGAGCTAAAAATAATCGAGGAGGAGCTGGCGCCAAATGTAATAAAAGCGATGCCTAAAACGCTGAATGCCATAGAAGGAAATCCGGTGATCTTACAAGTGAAGGTTACCGGAAGGCAACCTTTCGACGTAGTTTGGATGAAGGACGGTTGTGTTTTACCGGATTGTGACAACTTTCGTCAAAGATGTGACAATGGATCAATTGTTTTAACAGTGAGTGATGCGTATGCTGAAGATTCGGGATGTTATACGTGTGAAGTTTACAACATGTTTGGAGAAGCTTCTACGAAATGTCAGCTTGTTGTTCACGGTAACTATCTTAGCACCGATTAATCACACTTTGTAGCTTTTTTCAAATCGTTTTAATGGTTTTATTATAAAGACTTGAGCTGAAGGAATGTTATCCATGACGGCATCATTGATGATAAATTTGATTTTTATTAATAGCCTTCTTTATGGCAGACGATTACGCTTTCTTATGGTGTTTTAAGTACTGTTTTCTCTTCTTTATTAGTGTAGCCCATAAATTTGCAGTATAAATTGCTATCCACTTACAAGCAGATACTGTTCCGATAAATAAATATAACAGCAAACGTTAACCTTCTCATGCATGTCCACCGTTCCATGTGATCGAGAAGTTATAAAGTAACACGGTCGCACCCACCTTATGGTAGGCGCCAGTTGAAGAACTGCAATTGCCTTCGAATATTACCACTGTCCACTGAAAAGAGGGCAGACAAATTGATTTACTTGATTCTCTTATCTCAATATTTTATTCGTTTATAATATTCAGGTAGACGTTTCACTTGCAAGTCTTAATTACCCAAGCCGTAGATTGTATCGCTGGTTTTTTCTTTAATTAGTGTAACCGTTTAATGTTGAAAACATATCTGTATTAGTTACGAGAGGTAACCTTAGAAGCAATCTCTGTTATAGAAAAGTGTGTTCAACAACAGTCTCTAGAGTTTGTGAAATTTCCAACGTCAGTTATTTCGACTCCGGGGAAAATTGTTTCATTTTGTGCTAAACTGAGGAATTTCGGTAAACAAAAGCCAAAGGTTTCATGGGAAGTTGCCGGAAGTCCTGTGACTGTCTGCAATCGATATCAGGTGAGTCTCAGATTTCTCTGAATTTCTATTATTTGCATTTTTTAAATAAAAGAGTTCACTTTCTTAAAAGTAACCGATATATTATTCTGGTCTTGTTTCAAAACGTGTTGTTAACATTTTTAAATTTTCTTCTTTAAACCTACTCACATAAAAGTAAATTTCTCAGCTGTCACAACAATTTCACACTCTTACATAAATTTCAGCTACTTTTGATGCATTCCAGTTCCATTAATTTTGCTACTGGTATATATAATTTATTTAAACCATTTTTAGTCTTATTATTAGAAAGATACAAATAGGAGCGTTAATTTTAAAAATTGAGATTAATTATTTTTTATTAGGTATAAGTCTGTCTTCGCTAAACTCTTTTCACATTATACATATAAATAATATCGTTGAAAACATGAGAGTTATAAATTTTTACAAACACTGAAAATAATATGAACATTATAATTTGTTTTTTATTATTATTTCAATTTGTCTGATTTTGTAAGTATAAAAATTAAAAGTATGAAAACTTTATGTACATATATTTATGTGGTACAACATTTGTCATATTAACCATCCATAAATTTCAGAAACCAGTGAATAATAACAAATTATTTTGACCATTTCCTATTTACATAAGATTGTTAAAAAATACTTTTAAAATAAATACAATTTTTATATTCGTCACTCGTCAAATTTGTACCAAATTATTTAAGGAATCAAAAAGAAAATTCATTAGGCATCTAGTTTGTAGTACAATAAATGTGTAATTTTAAAGGATAATTAAAATACTCAAATATAATGTCATATGGTGACACATGGTCACATGGTGCGCAGTTGCTAAAAATAGCCTTTAAAAACGTATCCAATTGAGTTAGATACTGACTTATCAATAAAATTCTAAAATTCGATCAAGTAATTAATTAATTTTTTTTTACAAACAAGTAACTAATACACTAATCCAATTATTTACAAATGAACTAATTTTTATAAGAAACTCTACCCAACGCTTAAAAAAAATGTAAAATTAAATATTATTATATAAATATTAAGTAGTTCACTCTTCAAATAGTAAAATCACGTGCGATCAAAAATAAAATACCCCTAGTTACCATGTTTTTGAACGTATGTCGTTGCTAACAGTGTCAGGTCTGAGTTCCATCTTAATCTATCATCTATAGCGTAATTTGGCGTACTAAGTGCTAACTAGAGGTATTTTATTTTTGATGGTAGGTTATTAAATTCGAGAAGTAATTTAAAATTTTGTCGTCATACATTATGACCAATTGGAAGATGGAATGTTTTGGACATTTGATATGTTTTAAAATTGTTTGAATTAAAAGAATGAATTCTTGAGACAATAACAGAAAAAACGTTAAAAATGTAAAATTTTTGTACGAAATGGACTTAAATCTAGTGAACAAAAGTGAAAGCAGAGGATGACTGAGAGAGTTGGATAACGTGCATTTACTGTATTAATTTTGAAATTTTTGTGAATAAAACAATACTAATTATTACTGGCGTCACATCGTTTTAATTGGAAAAAGTTTGATCTCCTTGTTTGTTACCTTAAAAGTTTTCTCCATTAAAAGTTTTATTTGTCAATTCTGGTATCACACTCTTGAAAGTTAAAAGAAATCATATTTTGGAAGTATAGTATACTTTCAATATATGAAACTAAATCTAGTGAGTTTGGTGACTTTTGTATTGTGATACTTTACCTTTTCCTTGTCAGCTTTATCCTTGTATAACTAAAGTGTCACATTTACTCTTTTAATTTTTAAGGTTTGATGCATGTTAATTTGTCATTACTAGTTAGATAGACTTTGATGAAAATTGAGTTAAGTTTTAGAGGAGTATAGTCAAGAATTATATTAAATAAATGTCCTCTTTAAATAAGTATAAGTGAAAAACAAAAACAAAGTGAAATCAATAAATTTATAATAGTGGGTGAGGGTCTAATATCATATATTTAATATAATAATGAAATTCTAGCATATTCACCTAGCATTCATTCCTGACGTCACATAATAATTTGACTTTTTGTTAATATTGAAATTATACACTATTCTATCAATAAAAATTTTAAATTATCAAATGTTAATTCTTTATTTTAAGAAACTAACTCGTTATGAAAATTTTCTGAATTTGTTAAATAAGGTTAGTTTTAACAACCGAATTTTTTGAAATGATTTTGCGACAAACGACAATTTATTATTATAAATTTGGCATTAAAATTTAATCTTTACCCACTGATAAACCTTAATAAGTAAGTACAGTTTCAAAAAATATTTCTGTGATATGACTATCAAATTTTGGTATATTATCGAACGAATTTTTTCGAACCTTTGAAAGATTAATAATTTCAATTATAAATAATAATTTTTATAAAATATAAAAGACAAGATTGCTGCTATTTACAGATATAAATAAAATTTTTTTATTTTAGTATTTGAAAACATATAATTTCATTTCTAATAAATCTGAAACTTCTGCACAAAAAGGATCACTTATATGACACTCGGTACTGTAGTCCGAAAACTCCGTTAGATTTTGTTTAAAACTCATTGGTAAAAAATATGGTAAACAATGACTATATTCACGGGCGAACATTATATAAGTCGCATTCTTACACGTAGATACTTTTCAAAACAGAACGTAGCGTTAAATTGTTGTTAAAATGTTATTTGTTAAAATTAAAGGTCTGATATCGAGGTAACTGGTGAACAAACCAAGAAAAATTAAGTTTAAAACAACATTTAATGGTGAACTTTGCTAATCCTTGGCACTAATACAAACTTTTTAATCACGAAATTAAAGGACGTCTTTCGAAAACGAACCAAAAAAGCTCATAAATGGATCGTTTCGTAATTTATGTATTATTGTTTTCATAAATCATGTAGATAAGTATCGTAAAGGTAACTCATTATATTGCGTAACCCTATGAACACCCGGTTGAAGTGATAAGCATCTAAATAAGAAAAGTGAAGATGTATGCTGCAATACGTCCTGCCATTCTTGCTTGTCACAAAACTGCATATTCAAAAAGATGAATATTAATAATTGCACAACCACACCACTGTAGCACCTACTGACAATTAATGTACAATAGAAATAATTTTAATTAATTTTTTTTATCGTATGATCAAGACAAAAAGAAAAAAGCGAAAAACTTTCATCAGTGATCACATACATTGCATACAGGTTCATTAATTTTCTACATTGTTGAAAAAATTGAGTATCCTGTTGAAAAGTTGTATTTAAGTAGGTACCAATTATCAGGTTACTACTACTAATACTACTACCAACAAAAAACATTATCATTATTATTAAAACACTAAAACGCCGACAAAAATGAAGACATGCAACTCATTTTTCATAATTACTGCCTGACAGCAACAATAACAGGGGACGTCTTCACATCCTTTCACATTTTTAAATCATTAATTTCAGTATAGGAAGCTGATTAGAAGGTTTGCTTCAACTATCTCGCCTCTTGGAACTGCGTGCAGCACTTGCTCGAAAACAATACTTCGAAGAGCAAGATAGACCACGTTCCTTATTTACCTACCGTTGATTACAGGTAGAGGAAGATGGTGACGTCAACATTCTCCACATTACCGGAGTGACACATCTCGATGCTGGTGAGGTAAAGTGCACGGCTACGAAGCAGTCGAAGTCGGCGAGTGGCCCAGAAGCGATCAGTTGCAGCGCGCATCTGACAATAGTGGCGGACTTGGACACTTTGGGTGTACTTGAGGGTAGTGGTGAGAGTGCAGCCTCCATGGAGGCTTTGAACGAAGTTTGTTCGGGAGTTAACGGTGGTGTTATGGTGGTGTCCGAAATCAACGAACCCGCTATGCTCCTGGGGAAACCTCAAGACACCACTGCTTTGGTGGGTGACAGGGTGCTGCTTAAGGCCACTTACATGGGGCACCCGGAACCGACTGTCCGCTGGACAAGAGCGGTGAGTTTTTTACATTTTATTTATGTTTGAATATAACAAATAATTTGCACACTGTAAACTCCAATGAAAACAAACGAAGGTATTGCACGAGTTAGTGTAAACACCACGTACCCAGAAGGTCATGCAAATATTTCTTTTAACTCTTAAGTTTTAGATTTTCTATATTTTGCACTTTGTTAGAACAAAGTAAATCACCGAAGTCTCCTTGCCTACTCTATTAGGAATTTTATGCTCGATGATATAGAAAATTTTATATTATGCCTAAATCTTTGAGCATACATACTTGTTTCAATTTTTAAATATCATTTGAACTGTTTAGCTCATACTACCATGACCTCCTGACTTAAGATGACTAATGATAATTTACGTGTGTTCTGACTACATTATTATTTTAGCAAGTCGCTAAATATGTCGTTAATTTTATTTATTTTTTTTTACATTTTTTTTCTATAACTAGTTAATAATGTGGAAATCGAAATGAACAGTTATCCATGTTTTTGTTATTACGTTAACACTTGATATTGATACTTGAATTATTCTAAGAATTCAAGCTTTAATCTGCATGAAAGATGAAGTATGTTGTTTGGTTTAATTTGAATTCCGCCACGTATGTTTCATCAAACATAAATGTTTAAATCAATTTTTAGTAAATTCTAACAAATTAATTTTTATAACAGCATAAATGACAAAGTTGCCTATTTAGCCGTTATGAATACGCAAGTTTGACATAAAAATTTATCGTAATACGGATTTTCGTTAATTTCATTTTCATTATGTTACGAGTTTTGAATGAAATTGATTTCATTGAATATAAAGATTATAAATTATACATAAAAATACTTCCCTGTATTTTTTTGATCTTTAATGATTTAATAATCTTTGACAGAATAATTACGTCGTTGACTTTCTTTAACGTCAATCATTGTTTATTTTAGTATCTTTTTATAACTCTAATTCTTTTCAAATATTTTATTCAGTTGCTTCTTTTTTGTCGATAATATCAGTTTTTGAGAACCGTGGGAATAATTCTAAATAAATCTAAGTATGTATAAATGGAAAAAAAGTGGGGTACATTTTTGAAGGGCTTCTCCAAAAATTATTTTTGTTCATTGTGAGTTGTTAGAGAATATATTTTAATACTGGCAATTAGCAAAATTGTTCAAATTCCTTCCATTTTGAGGAATTGGAAGGAAAAAGGTATTACAAATGGCAAAGGGTGGCACTTTTATGTATTCAAAACTTGCGCAAAAATATGTATACTCAAACAATATACTTCTGTATCTACATATAAAGTTATTAAATAACCTTTCCAAGTTATGGCTGGATTATAATAGAGTGCACACTTTTTTTTAAGATTAACTTTAACCCATTGTACTGCTGGAACAAATTAAAAAAGGCAAACACGATAAATGTTATCTAAATAGTACAATGTTTTCTTGTATCCGAATAAATATTACACCATCTGACTTTTTCAACAAAAGGACAGAAAATAACTACAAATCTGAATAACTTCCAAATTAAACATAAGTTATTCGTATTTGTTATTAGTTCCAGCAGAAGTTATTAATATGAAGAAAGTAGGGTAAATAATAAAATTTATATTTATCACGATTTATAATTATATACACCGTGTCTATAAAAGAATGTAGCATCAAATGACAATTGGAATTTCAAAATATTTTCCCGCTTTATGGCACGCTATCAGTTCCAATGATTACTTGATACCAAATTCTATTAAGGACATGGTGTATTCAAAATCTACACTATAATATGTGTTAAAAATACACATTTTCAAATAACAATTTTTTTCATAGATTCTGAATATGTAAAAATTTTAATTTTGAAGTTGACTTCTCTCATAGGAGTTAAGTTCGCTAAATTCTATTAAATACTAAAATACATACCCAAATGATCCATAAAAGATCAATTTTTATAAGCACCCTATCCCGTTTTGGAAAAAAACCACTGTATTTAACATTTTACTCTGTATCCACAATATTTTTTCAAAGAAGCATGTAGTTAAGAATAAAACATAATTATTGTAACTGTTTTACAAAATGATTCAAGGTGCTATATGCGATTTTATCTAATTCATTTTTTTTTGTTTTCGATTTGTCTATAAATTTTAAAAACACTCGGTGCGAAACGAGAATTGAAAAAAAAAAGATGATAGTGTTAATAGATTGTCTATGTATGTTGATTGTCTATTACATTTTTAAAAACTACTAAAGTTTTTGTTTATTACATTTTTTTAACGAAATCTAACAACCTCATTCGTAACATATTAAAATTGTGTTGTTATAATTTAACGTCATTTAAAACCCCACTTTGATAAAAACTATGTTGGTAAAATAGTAGAATGAAATTAATTTTTATCAACTGTAAATCTAATAATTTCAAAATACAGCAATTGTGATTTGAATTAGACATTGTATATATCGTTACCGTTACCATTCTAGCTATTAGCTATTTTGTAAAAATCACGTTAATACCCCAGAAATATAGAGTTATCGACAACACTCTCAAACGAAGTCATTCAAAAAATTAAATTCTCTCATCGTGTGGGATATATTTTCGTAAACTGCGTATTAAAAATAAGTTGAAATGCTATTTTCAGGCATGAATTTTTTATCTCGATATAGAGGAGTAAAAGAAAATTTGAGTTTTAGCACTCCACGCATTGCCCAATTCGAGAAAAATCGGATTTTCTCGAAAACGGTAACAGATATGAACCTGTTTCTCGATAAAATAGTGTTCAGGAATGCAAAATCCACTTTGTGTATAACAATCGCTCCGTATAGGGATGAGTTAGGGGTGTTTTTCTTAAAAAATATCAAATTTTTTATTTTTAATCTCGTTTTAAATTCGTTTCCTTGATTTCGTAGGTTTGAAAAATCAACTACTTTTTAGCTTTTTCGTTTATACGCTTTTGTCCAAAACATATGTCAAAAAATATTAATCTTTATAAAATGTAATTAATCATATGCCAATGTTTTTTGAATTTTGAATTTTTAATAAACATTAAATGAGTTATTTAATTAAATATGAATGAGTTCGTTAAATGAGGAGCTCTCTTTTATTCCTGTGAACTCATGCGTCTGAACTCGATATCAGACAATTTGCGAAAATTCGACCTCAAAAATCAAAGCCAAAAGGGCCGGAACTTTTGACTCCTTTAATCGATTTTGATCAAAATTGGTAAATAGACTCACTCAACTCACTCAACTGAAAAGCCTATTTTTTTGCAAAAATGCCACTTCAAAAATCAAAGCCAAAAGGACCGAAACATTGTAGGAGAAACCACTTTTTGCAAAAATGTGACCGCAAAAATCAAGGCCGAAAAACCTGTAACGTTATAACTTTTGACTCTTAAGACCAATTTTGATCAAAATTGTTATGCAAACTCACACTAAGAAAGTCAACTTTTTGCAGAAATGTGACCTCAAAAATCATAGTGAAAAAGACCAGAACGTTATAACTTTTGATGCCTTTTTAGCTTTAATAAAATCACAAACAGAAATAGACTTATTCAAATTTAAAATAATGTTTAAAAAATTCCGGTACATTTGCATATAGTTTGATGGGTGGTAAATAATATTGGCTTTTCTTTTCTAGCCGAAGTTTCAGATGTATTTTAAATATGTTTTAAGAATCTTTGAACGTTTTTCTATTCGAGTACATTATCGTGTGCTTCTCGAGAAATATTTTTCTTTCGTTCGTCAATAAAAACTTTTATAAAAATTTTTGATAATAATAAATTAGAATATGTTAAATAATTGATGCTATGCTAAAACTAATAGTTAAAATTATTTATTTTAAATACAAAGCAAGCTGTTATTGTTTCGTCGTATCTGACGATTGGCAAAGAACGCATTTGTGCATGTTTTACCGTGTTTATTTGGGACCGTTCTGATGCCTGAAATGAGTGTTTACGTTCATTTATTTGATTCGTTGTTTAGAAATTTTAACCAATGAAATCAATACTTTAACACACATTAATTATTTTATCAACAAAATTATTTCTAAAAATTATACATTTGCTCTGCGTTGTTATTTCATTACTTTAGTCAAACTTCTACCGTGTAGCGTATTTTGTTCTGCACCCACATTACAGAAGTACATTAATTTCGGAGATCTACCAAATTGAAAGATAAAAGCTTCGACTTGCAAACTTTTTAAATTACTACTTTGTTCTAGTTGATGAACATAATGGTTATAACATTCCACTCAATTCATTATTCATGAATTTTGTGGTGAACTGTTATAGAGTATTTTATTTTATTTTATTTTATTTTATTTTTCCAACAGGCGAACAACCCAAATACAGGAAAAAGAAATACAATACATAATTAAATAACTTATATCCTTGTTCCTTACAAACTAAACTAATAATAATAAACTTATTACTATGCCTCAATACGAGTGTGAATACTCAAAACAATTGAACTTGTCACTAGTTTGATTAACAATGGTTTTTAAAGTATTGGCAAAAATATCGCAAGTGTAACCGTATTTATTAAAATTGGCACTCATCACATATACCGGACTCTTCTTAATGATATTAGTGCGTGCTTTTGGTGGATAAAAAATTAATGACATTCGAGCGTTGATACGAGGAACTACTAGATTCACTTTGCTAAGGAGTTGGTTACAATCTATTTGATTATTTAATAAATTATATAAAAGCCTTACTGGGTATTATTTGGTATTTGGTACTCTTTTACGAATTAATTGGATATCGTCTAATATTCAGTAGGTATAGCCAAAAGAAATTGTTTTAGAACGAATAAAGTTCTCAAATTTCCTAGCAAGGAGAGTTTTCGGTCAAAAACATAACTCTGATAAAAGTAGAGAACAAACTACTAATACGCTAGTGACCATAAATTATTAATTAGTCTCCAAAGGCAATTCAGTAACTAAAGTTATGAAAGGTGGGCTGCCAGCACTGCCGCGGTATAGTTTTGTGTCTACAATATTTTCTTATCCAAGTGATTTATTGTGCTTTTTGTTTGTATAACATTTAAAATGTTTTCTGTGTCTAGTATGTAACAATGATGGTGAAAGAGATTTGTAGAATATCTTCTGCAAACCTTTCAAGTTTGTGTTGAAGTAAGTGCCACCCGGTGATAAATTGAAAATTTATGGGTATTCTGTTTTATCGGACTTGTCTAGAAATTATCTTACAGGATGTGTAAAACCAGGTACAATAAATAAATTTACCTCAGAGAAATGCAAGCATGTTAATACTTAAAATACCGCACAATATTGTTATCTGTAGATAAGCATAAGAAATATTTTAACAACAATAAATTATACGACCACATTGAAATTGAAAATAATTGTGACTGCAGAAACATTATGTTGGTAAAATTCGGTTCTTTTGCAACATTTAATGATGTCAAATGGTGGTATTCTTGTTAAAATTCGTTTCGCACCATATCTCAAAACTTATATAGAACCTCTTTGCTAGATTGCTTCAGACTCTCGCCAGATATGATCTAATTGCCTTATTTTAAGGTCAGAGTGAAAGGTTTACTTTTCCTTTTAGTGCCTTATGAAGTGTCAAAAAGTCATCACCTTAATCTAGTTTATTAGAGTTAGTTTTTCGGAATGGTGGACGGTACCCAATTAAATGAATTACACTACTGTAATTGTCAGTGATTACGGAAATTATATTTACGCGAGTAATTTATTTCAGCTTATTAGCAAAACTGCATACAAAACTGCATGCAAAACTGTTTGACGTTTACAACAATTTCATATGTAAAATGTGATATCTTTACGTGGGCAGATAGAGATATAATTATCATTTGCATGAAAAAATGTATTAACCGCCGTCGTAAACCTACTTCTTGTACGTGTTCATTGTCGTGACTAATGGGATTTCAGAAATTATCTACTGAATCAGATATAAAGGTAATCATTTCAGAAATTAACAAAAATTGGTAATAAATTTTCCTCCCACATGTTGGTATGTTGAACATTCCTTCGATGTATAAGCGATTAAACATGACTAATGGATTTGGTTAGTTTCAAAAAAAAGTTGGTAGGTAGCTCATTAGCACAATTGAAATAACTTAATTGCACTACCATAAATGTAAATTAAATGATTTGTTAACAAGTTAAAAGTTTAAAAAAAATGAGTATTAAAATTATAGATAACTTTTTATATGTCCAAATTAGGTGTTTAAATTTTTTAAATTAATCTAAGCGAGTTATTATCTAGTTAATTTCGTAAAATCAATCAAACTTTATGTGTACGACTTTCACATGTAGTTTATAAAAAATCATGTTGCAATTGCATTATAAAATGCTATTATTTCTTATTGTACAACGTGCGTACACGCGTGTTTGATGTGGTTAATGGTTTTCACTCTTTCGAATCGATATCACTGTCAAGGTGTCCAAAACTCAGTTTATATAAACACAAAAAAACATTATGCAGGTACTAGGTAGATTTTTTAATATTTCTGTGAATATATATATATATATATA
>QDEB01107733.1:0-10086 GCA_004193795.1 Asbolus verrucosus | reverse complement strand
AGGTCGAGAAACGAAATTTCACAATATTCTTACATGTGTCAAAATATGAGGGTTTATTACTAGTAGTGGAAAAAATAGTTTATATTACAGTTTTCTAGTTACTGTTAATGATGTATCAAATGAACGCCATTGATGAAATAAATAGAAATTCTGTACTATTTTTGCATAGTAAGTAAACAAAAGTTACGTAAAACAATAAATCTAGTTAATCTATCAATGTGTTGATGAGTAGAAACTGTCCTACTGCAAAAGAAGCTTGGAACTTCTGCAGCATCCCGGCAGATGTCCTGGGTAGGTTTCATCTCGTTTCTAATGTGACTGCCAAGTTATAACACAACGGGGGCAAAATCGATAAAACATCTCTGTTGCAGTCTTGTAAATGTAAATTCATATATCCATCTCACAGAAAATTTGGCTAACGCACATACGTCGAGATGGGTTGTACCAAGATATTTTTACGTCTCTCTGCCTAATGATCGCAATTTTAAAATTAAAGACACCGCCGACGAGTATACACGGCAACACCAGTGTGTGTATAGTGTTGACAGTGAAGAAATAACGTTCTATTTTTTAATAAAGTCAAAACATTTTTTAAAATGTGGTGTATTCGTATGGCGTAATACCAGTAATACTCAATAAAGGTACCAATTTTTAATTTCGGTCTTAAATCTCAGTGTTAATTTTTCTGTAATTTCATTAAAGGACAACTCTTGCTTTTTGCTGTTTTGATTTTGCCGGTATATTTTAGTTTACTGTCCAAATCATTCGATTAAAACCTTGGTGTACATCTCTTCAAAAGTAATTGAAAAATTTCTTTCAGTATCTACAAAACAAATGTTGAAATTTCCCGTTTTCAGTGATAATTTATACTAAAAATATGATTTGTTTGGGAATGATCCAAAAAATATATCAGTTATAAATCTTTGACAATAATTATTAAAGTTTTCAATAAAACTGATATTTCATGTGACTTTCAGGTCTTATTAAAACCGATTTAATAAGGAAACTGGAATCATGATTTTTTTAAAGCACAATATAAAACGAAATTTAATAATAAAAAGTGTGTAAAAACAAAAAATATGGCCATTAATACTAGAATGCTCTTTACGCTACTATTTTTATTCCAAAATAGAACAAATGGATGCAAGAGTGTAGCAGATATAAACACGAACATCGATTACAAAGAATTACCACGATTGGATACAACACACACTCAAGAAAACAAATTAGATTTTAGTTTAACTAAAAATGGTGCTGATACAATAAAAAATCATGGCACTGACTTAGATATAAAATCAACCAAACGTCCAAATTTTAGCAATATAGAACAACAAATAAAAGACATTTTTGAAGGATCTTATTATGAATCCACCCATCGTTACAAAAGAAAGGCTCCAGAACGAAGTTTATCCAGTCTTCGTAGAAGACTCAATGAAGACAAGAAGAAAGATGAATTGATAGCAGCATATGCCAGTCCTAGGTTAGAACCTAACTACACACAGCGTATACAGGACGATCCTCACTTTGGAGGAATCAACACTGAACAATTATACAACAAAAAAAATGACAAGATCCACCTTTTGCATTTGCAACGGAATGAAGAAAAACAAAAAGATGTTGAACCTTCAGATACAGATTGCAATTTTGAAACGGATTGTACGTGGACATGGAGAAAGGACATCGCTAATGGCTTTTTTATCACTTCTGGAAATAAATTTTCTGAAAATGATACAGGACCTAGAACTGATGCAAATTCGAAGGAATATGGTGAGTTATTATTTCTATTCAGTTTATATCACTGTCCTACTCGAAGAAATACTTAAATACAATTGTGGCAAATAATTGTTACATAATATTTAAGTAACAGTTTTGAACTTAAAGCCATTCATTTTCAAGTTGAAGTTTCATACGGTCTTTCCCGCCAAAGCAATTATTCAGAAATAATAGATACTAGTTTGAACATAAAAATATTTAATGGTAATTATTTCAATAATCGTATTTCTTGCTTTGATTGAAATATGTATGTATATATAAAAAAAAAACAGCTTGCCCTCCAACATTATAACTCGGGTTGGCATCATCAGCACCAAGAGTTCATACTTTTAAAATTAAGAGAAAAAAAAAACAGATGTAGCATTTATTCCTACATTACTTAATTTATAATATCTAGGTATTGTAATGATAAGTAAAATTCGTAGTCGTAGATTTTTCAGTTAAAGATTTCTTACCAAAATTTCGCTTAATGAATCTTAAATTTATTCCTACTGACGCAAACCAAATTCGTTCGATGCACGCTGCATAAACAACAATATTTTACACCTACACGGTATTATGTACTTCTTGACTCATTAAATATAGTTACACACATAATAACAGTTAAGCATACTTCCGTAAAAGACATAAATTTTAAACAACATTTAAATAATCCGCAAAAGAAATATTCAGAGCGTGTATCACATGCCTATACATCATAAAATTTTATATCAACTTTAACAAAAATGTTGACATTGTTTTGAATCTTGAGAGATCGCGAATGAAAAAATAGTAATTTTAAAATTAGACAGATTTCAATACAATATTTCTTTTTCTAGATACTTATACATTTTTAAGCCTTAACGTATATATTACTAGAATTACAAGGACACGATAATTCCAGCTTTCAAAGTATGTTAATTTTGTAAATATGCATGATATAATTTAACATCTTTTTAGAAACAATTTCACCATTCTTAAAGTACTTTTATCTCTATTAAACTTTATTTGAAATTAAAGTTACATAATTCTTATAGTGTTGGACGATTTCATGACTGTAATTCAATACATCAAAAAATATTCTTTAAGGTCTTCGGATCAGTCATGCTCTTTTAATACAATTTGTTTGATAAAATAAGGAATTTGAAATTGATTTGATTAGTATTATAAATATAAAAAGGGCTACATATTCATACTTTTTCTAGTTCTTATGTTCACTTCTAAATAATTTGTCAAGTATAGAACTGCTTGCTTTTTTCTGCCTTGCTGCATTTTTCTTTAATTATAACATAAAAAAATATGTAAAAGTAATGAATAGTGTAGTTGTTAGTTTTTTACTAAAAATGCACTGTTTTTGTGAAAAGAACAAGTTAATTATAAATATTTTTTTTGTGACAATAACATAGACTTCCATAAAAATTCTTAAGCAAGAGTCACTTATACCCCACTACAAAATCCATTTAACACCGTAATTCATTTTTATTAAATATGCTCCTCCGCTTACATTTTCTGAATCTGCCGCTACCCGAGAATCAGGATCAGCTAGTTCAAGGTTGAATGCTTTAAAAAATTTTGCGATTTCGAAAAATTGATCATAGGATACATTTCCTATCGCTGGTTAAAATATTGGTAAACATTTTAAGAAAAAAGTGTATAAATCTGATGTGTAAATCATTGTCATTTACGACAACAATTATTGTTCTTAAAAACCATTTTCTTTTATTTTTATCAAAAATTGTCTTACGTAGAAGTATAAAACTAATAAAAATATAATATAAACTATTGGAAATTTCAACTAATTTGTCCCTCTGTGGATATATGATGTTACGACTGGGTATTGTCTACCTCTGGATTATCCAAAATGTGAGCGAACGTTTGTTTTAGTGCTTATGTTTGTGGTGACTACTAACAGCGTTTCAATAATTAGAATAAAAACTATTATTACAATAACTTCTTTTTGAATCTCTTTAATTATTTTTGTATATTAAAAATCATTTTACTTTCAATTTATTTTACCTGCACTGTTTCAGATAAAAAAAATAAACGTATTCGTCTCACTATTTGTATTTTAGAGCGATGAATTATTTGAAAATATTTCGTAAATTGAACATACTGACAGATTCAAAATTCTGAGAATTGTCATTATGGACCAGCTTACACAAATACCCATTTGCTAGGTCATTTTATACAAATTGGCTCAAATTCACAATTAAATGATGAATGAACAAAAAAATGTCAGTTGGGGAAAGTAGTCCAAAACTTGATACTTAGTTTAAAAACTCATGTAAAATATAAACAAATCGTCAAATTGTGACATTTTTTACGGTGTTAGTTTTCATAAGCATCTTTTTTCGTACTGACAAGACCTTTTTTTTAAAATAATACATAATAATGAAGAAACATGCTCTTTTTGAGAAAAGTGTAGTGTCCGATTTTGTAAAACAAGTCATGCAAAATCGGATAGTAGACTGTTCTAAAATCGGACATCCTTCATTGTCATCAAAAAATTCACCTCATGAAAAATGAATAAATGTTATTAATTTCATTCGAACAAATACAATTTTATAGAACGAAAAATAAATTGCGGTTATCTGTAAGAAGTGATTTATGAGCATAAGTCACAATTAAAAGACTCTTCATCAGAAGAAAGTCCTGCACATCCATCATGATCCCATCGGTTAAAGCTACTGCATTTAATCCACCCCTCCCGGAATTTCGAATTTGGAAATAGGTCATTGCGGTAACGGCAACTTGCTTCTTCGTCTTCTGAAGACGTGGAATCAGGTTGCGTTGTGTTTTATTTTTACTTCCAAAAGGTAATTTGCGTTTTTCTGTAGTGACTTTATCAGACCGTCTTTGAACCAACTCTTCCAATTCTTTTTTTATAAAACGCAAAAATCAAAATTACTGTTTTATCATGTCTTTTATCACTTATTTGACTTTGAACTTCTTTGGGATCCTTGAGGAATTTTTATTAGAAGGGGTGTAAAGATCTTCGGAGGAAGTTAATACTTCGTGATTCGATTTCGTGGGCTGGAGATCAGATGTGTTTGAAACAGAAGTTCTAGGTGGCCTTTTTAACTCTGTGGAAACATTTTGAGGCTGGGGCTACAAAGGTGGAGTAATTGGTCTGTCGGTAGTTGCAGATGGTTTAAACATCTGTTCTGGGAAGGCATCCGGATTATGAGGATATATTCCGGTTTTTCGAAAACCGTTTACAGCAGTTTTTACACTTGCAGCGTTCATAAATCTATAGTGTTCTCCAATTTCCGAAGTAATTATTGCTCGTCCAGGGTACGTCATTAACCACTTTTGAACATTTTCATCATAATATGTGCTCAAGGAGGCCATAAAATTCACATCAAGTGGTTGCAGGCGGTGCGTTTTATGAAGCGGAAAGCATTATAAAATCACATGGTTCTCAGGAGCCATTTCTATCAGTCTAAGACTTTTGGTATGAGTGACATTGTCATCTAGAAGGAGTAAAACTGGTTTTCCTTGGAAGAACAAGAAAATGCTATGAATTGTTCGAACCAACGAAGAAAAATATCTGTTTGCATCCAGCCAGATTTATGATAGGCTGCGGTGCAACCTGGGAGCGCTTTATCCAAAAGTTCAGACTTCCCTTTTTCTCTAGAAAATACAAAGAGTGTTGGCATAAGTACACCTGCTGCACTCATACACCATGTCACCAGGGTTTTAGGTTCACCTAAAGCCGACGAGCCTACTTGTTTTTTATCCCTTAATGCGAGGCATTTGGATCTTTTCTTTGGCACTGTCATCACCCTCGTCTCATTCACATTGTACATGCGATCTGGTGGAATTTTGTATTTATCCTAAATCTCTCAAAGGAGAAAAATTTTAAAACAGCAGGTCTATTAGAACCAATGGCTCGAGCCAAGGAAGTTGGCTTTGGTGATCGTAGTGATAAATCTGGATGGAGCTGCAAAAATCCATATAGCCAGGTCTTACCTGTCACCTTTTTCGTTTTATTAAACTGGTGCTGTAATTCAAATACAAATTTGCCTAAATCCGTTAATGTGGGTACCTCCTTTACCGAACTAACTCAATTTATTTCCGCTAGGTAATTCATCTCGGAAAGAAAAAAAATAGGGGTATCCGTTTTTGACAACTCTCCCCTATGTCATAGCTCCGTCATTTGGAAAGATAAAATTGATCTTTCTTTATAATATTGGGAATTTAAACTAATTTGTCTTCGAGATATGTGACGTCAAGATTGAACATCATCAACATCATAATTGAACATCATCCACTATGAGTTATTAAAAATGTTAATGTTAAATTATAGGCGGAAAAATCGGTGTTTTAATATTAACGTTGGTATAACTACTAAAGGTGTTTAAATAATTCAAGTAATTACTACGATAACTTTTTTTTAATTCTTTTCAATAATTTCATTGTATTTAGGATCAGTTTACTACTTACATATTTTGGCTAGCGTGTATTTATAGCATGGGTAAAATGTTGTCACTTGATTTGTTCTTGGTTACATTGCATAATTCCAAAAAAAAAAGCTTTACTTTAATTTTGTTCAACCTCTAGTTTTCTACATAAAAAAAATGAACACATTTCTGTCTCAGAACAATAAAGTAATTGAAAATATTTAGGTGTAGTAAACTGACAAAACTGACAAAAGAGAACTATCATTTTTCATGATCTTGCCCAAATATTCGATTTTTACGCCATATTATACAGGGAGTCAAATTTGCAAAGTAAAATAATCATAAAAAATCAACACAAGAGACTTTATTATTAAAATGGGGGTCTTCCAGTTACGGGCCACAAAGTAACCGAATTGTCAAGTTATACCTAGTTAGGGTGGTAGGTATACTCGGGAAATCGGTCCTCATTCCCAAATTACAAATCAACGACAAATTTTTAAATGACAAAAATCGACATTCTAATGTAGGATATGTCACGTGAAAGTTTCGTATGTCAACCATATTTATCACGACTTGTTAAGATCGCCATTACTACAGGTCAACCAAGGTCAATAAAAATAAAAATATTAGCAACAACTGTCAACTAGAAATATATTATGAATTAGTAGTAACCGTAGCTATGTATTAGTTTTTTCAATTATCGTATTCACTGTCTTGTTAAGAAAAAATTATAACTGCAGTGAGTATAAACAAATATTTCAAAAACCCTTTTTGTGTGCCACATTTGAAAGAAAATAAATAAATATAAATAAATAATACTGTTGCGACAGAAGCACAGAAGCACATACAGTGTTGTTTTTTTTTTTTTTTTTTCACTTAAATGAAGAGCGTAATTTGTAGGAGTATTATCATTTTATTATTACAAAGTTCACATTTTCATGAACTTTAACCTTCCATAGATGTTAATAAAAAGCCTGGGATGTTTTACGTTGATTTTGTTAATTTGATGGCAACTTTGTATAAAAACAATGTAAATTAAAAATTTTAGCGTAAAATACAAATTGATTTGAACTGGGCTGTTCGAAGGCAAAAGTGACTGCCGAAATAAATTTCTTGCAAGACAGTTTGTAGTAAAAATTTTAACTAAATATTTCTCTAGGATGTGATCTCTAAATGTAAATAGGGCGTTATTATTTTTTATTATATTACCTTGTACACTGCATTCATTCAATTTGCCGATACCGGTTGTATGTAAGAATAATGCAGTTGCCGAGCAACATAGACGTGCTTTCTCAAAAAGATTGATCACTACGATGCCGTGCGTCATTACTTATTACATTTTTTCCGTTTCAAAACAAATACCAAAATAGAAAAAGGAAGTAAAAGAAGCCTTTTATGTTCTTACAAAATACGTATACAATTTCAATTAAATTTATATGTAATAATATAATGATAAATGATGATGCGGCTAATAATATGCTATGGTTCTATAAAATCTTCAACAATTTTCAAAGAAAACGTTTTAAGTATATACATCTTTTATGTAAAATGAGGTTTACATACTACTGACAGTAATAAATTATTTAGACTTTACTGAACAAAAATCATTTGTATAATGGTTGTGTGGCTAGTAATTTTTAAATGATAAGCCAATGAAGTTACTAATCGTAGAATTTTTTTTTGAAGTCCAAGTTTTTGGGCATTAGAAAAATTATTAAGATAATTTTTAATATAATTTTTAGAAAAGAAGAAATTCAAATTAGAAATTTGAATATCTAATCAGTTTTAACTCGTTATTTACCAGATATTAATAATAAATATTTAAGTTAAAAACAATTAATTTTTCTCATTTAAAATGTTTGTCTATCAATTTAGTGCAGGTATGCACAATTTACATTTTCACATTTTCGCATAGTACTTTCTTTAATCTAAATTTGGAATTGATTTTTATAAGTATGCTTCAAAGTTGAAGTTCGGATTCATCACAAATCAACAATTTACGTTTAATATATGGTGCGGTAACGCTACTTAAATAAACAAACTTGATTACTTTTCCATAAATATGTCTTAAGCATTTTTACTACTTCAAGAATTCTATTACCTGTTGATAACTACAATTACAATAATTTTTAAAATCTGGAAAGTTATTTTCCCAGAACTTCTTTCGGGTATATTTTTTTTTTTTTTAGTAGCCTATAAATCATAAAGAAAATTAGACATCTATCAAAAGAAGAACAAGAAGTTGACTGTCACTGTCTGACAAAAGAAAAATACAAACGTAAACAATATTAAATAAAACGATTGAAAAATTTAATAATATGTTGTTTGAGATAAAAGTTGTTGTCATTTTTGGCTAATCTAAAAGAGAAATGTGGTTTGTAAAAGGATATTTGTCATTCATAATCATTTATTACCGCAAAAACTCGTTTTCTTATCTCTTATTTTGTATGGACCATCCAGTACATACATACCTGAGCGCCGTAAAACGGAAATCGTTGTATTGTGAAAATATTAGGCCATGAAAATAAGATAATAATGTTATGCCCTGTTTTCAAAATAATATTAATATATTTTTGGAAACACTCTGTATAAGGTTAAGATTACACACATTTTCGTCCTTGAGACATCCATAACATGGACATCGCATCACAAAAATATCGGTTCAATAGTTTGTTCAAGATAAACATTGTTGTTATTTCCGGCTAATCTTAAAGAGAAATATAAAAGTAAATTTCAGTTCTTTAAAACCTGCGGTAGGTCAATAATGCAATAATAAAACGTCATTTTGGGAAACCGAAGGGAACTATTGACAAACCCAATTGTAAATATCTAAAATATTAACGATTATCTTAAAAATGATCATCTCTTAGTCTAAGTAAAAAAGATGAATTGATAGGAAATCGAAAATGTAAATTAGGAATAATAGATGTTGTGTTTATATACATCAATAAATTTAACTTACAATAACTAAGGATACCGTCAAAATCCTCAATAACAGTAACATCGATAGTGTAACGAGTGTCGCTGTACGATTACTTCGACTATAAAAAAAGTCACAAAAGTCATATTGTTGATTAATTTTATTCATTTACTGTAGAGCAAGACAAAAGGCCAGTGATGAATTTGCAGGCTGTAATGTCTGGACAATTCGTATACGATATGGATGTGTTCCTTATTAATCTAGTGTTTTCTTGACAATAAAAGCTGCCACTTTTCGTATGCTCAGGTTTGATCCCTCATCAACAACTTCAAAAATTTTGGGTTCGATTTCTCTAACAAACTAAATTCTTGTACAACTTTGAATTTGATTGTAACGATTAAATTTGCCGAAATCCCATCTACGTATAAAAGCACTGCATGAGTTAATTAATTCCACATTTCAGTAATTTACCTCTTTTTATTATTAGTGCACAAAATAAATTAAAACACTCAAACACCACTGCATCGTACACCATGTTTACAAAAGAATGTAGCATCAATTGACCATTGGAATTCCAAAATATAGTCACTTGATGCCACATTCTTTTATGAACACGGCGTATGAATGATAAATTTGTAAACATAGTTTTTTGTTCAAAAGCTAGGTACGCATAGAGTTTTTGTGCACAAAAACTTTGTTGATACTTTTACTTTCAACTAGGATCATTTTCGACGCAGCATCACGAAAGAACGGGTCGGGCAAATCTTGAAGGGAAAATGTTTAAAAAAATGTGATTTCGAAAAAATCATAAATACAAAAATTGTTCAGTTCAGCGAATGTTATCAATGATTAAAATTTTTGCAAACATTTCAATAACACTCTGTATATTCATGTTCTACATGTCCGGAACAAGACAACATAAAAATTGAGAATAGTAAATTTTGCTCGCTTACATTACTTCCTTTTAGTTTACACGATGGAAGTAAAAATATACAATCAAAAATTTTGAAA
>QDEB01107728.1:0-18732 GCA_004193795.1 Asbolus verrucosus | reverse complement strand
TTAATGGGCAGTATAGTTCAAAGGGTTGTGGAGGGCCCACAGCTCCCCTTCATTATTAATTAAGACAACACGATGAAATTTTTTCAGTTTGTCACAAACATCGAATGGAGGCAAACAAAAGAAAGAAAATCAAAATTGGGTACTTAGTGCCTGAGTTATTAGCTTTCAAAATTTTAAGTGACTTGCGGCCTACACGCTGCCATCTAGCGGACTAGAGACTAGCGGATTATTTAACTGCTCCAAAACTAGTGTAGGTTTCTAATCTGCCCCTTGAATTTTAACATATAGGCAATCAAATAGTCACGACCCTGCTTTACGTGTTACAAACTTGCCTATATAATTCGAATTGTCATTTCACATGAAAATGCGTGCAAAATAATGCGAGTGCGCTAATATTAGGTGCAGATTCTCCACCCAGATCAAAAAAATTAAATCAGTTTCAAAGATCCACACAAATCAAAAATCCACTGAGTTTAAAGATCCACACGCTCCGACTTCCAGGCTTTTACGTTGGAAACTAATTTTATAGTATTGTAACGAGGTTTACATAAAACATATATTTTACAAATTTCTTTTACCGTACTTGTTAAAATTAAATTATTTTAGTATCTTGACTGAAATAGTGGAAAATTTAATTGGCGTAACATTTAAAGTTCAGTTTATTTTATTCTTCATAACGAGATTGATATGTCTTTGATCAATGGTAAAATTTCTGTTGGAGTAACGACAAAACAATTTCTTTGACCCATTAATATATATGCCTATAATTGTGTTGAATACTTTAAAAATAAAGGCAAAATTTTTTTTAGTGTTGGTGTGACGAACTCGTTAATGTCAGTGGGTCATTACGTTCTACCTACGTAGTAGATAAAGTGGGGTGTCTGTTTTTATTTTTATTTAATAAAATACTATATTGTCATTCTTCCCTTCCTCTCACTGTAGTAATTAGGACTACAACGTTATTTGAGATTGGTGTGTACTTCTTTACATACTTATTTTATTTGACTAATTAAGTACAAAATGATATTTTTATATTGTAAAGTTTATATATTTTTTGGCAAAAATTACATAAAAAATATTATAATATTGCCTTTATGTAGGTAACACAATAAATTACATGTAATTTTAGAGCCCCATAACACCTACACACGTGTTTTAACTTAAAGAGCATAGAGTTTGATACTTATACAAGGAAAAATATAAAAAATTAACGATAAGAATTTAGTTTTATTTTTAAATTTATTTAATTACTGAATTTATTCGAATGAAGCCTGTTGACCTTGGAGGTTTAAATCTTTTTAGAAATTTAAAGAAAAAAAAGTCAATTGTTTGAAATGAGTGCATTTAAATTTAAAAATTTAGCTAACATAATTTAAAAAGTGAGAACGGTTCCAAATCCAGGAAGTCTGAATTGGAACTTAATATTTTAATATCCAGTTTATTTTAATACTTTTCATTATTAAAAATGGTTGTTTTTTGAAAATATTTATGTAAATAACTTATTTTTTATGAAACACAATAAATTTATCGAAAAATAAAAGAATTAATAAATAGTCCTTATTCCTATTAGGTTAATAACAAGTTTCAAAATGTATTTTAATAACTTATTTGTAATACACATTTTTAAATAGATAATAATAATTTTATTTCTAATATCAAGTCCACATAAAGTGCATTAAATGACTATCTGTTTTACATTATGTGGTGTATCATTTATTATTTCTTTAGTTATCATAAAAATACATTATTTTAATTATAGAAACCCGCTCTCTCAATCAATTAATCAATTAATTGTACAATTTATTTACATTAGTAAAGTATGTTTATTTATTGCAATTAATTTATTAGTTGGTGTTGTCGGCATTTTGTAACTAAATTATCTACTTTTGCAGTAAATGATTGGAACATACCTATTTGTGAGTGATGGTAAAAAAAAATTCATTTTAAAATCTGTTTTTTGTAATTATTGAAGATAAAACTGGAACTATACCGTATATATTGAACAAAAATAGAAAAATATAAACACTAAAATGTTTATTAACGTATTACAATTTTGCTCGATCAGTATGAAGCTTATTTGTAAATATTTGTGAAACTATAAATCTTATATTTTTTGCTATTCATAATATGCTGTAATATGATGTAACGTCGTTCGTATGGATAAAAAGAAGAAACTAAATTTCTCCTTTTTACTTAATTTACCATTTACTGATATTAGAGGATTATTAATTTCCATCCGTTTATATCAGTTATACTAGCCTGATCACCTCCAGAAATACCGAATTTATTTAAAACTTATGTAAAAGAAAAGCGAAAATGGTGGAATAACATTTAAATATGAATATTGGTCTAGTTTATTGAATCGGGCAATTTCGAACGTCAAACTAACTACATCTTTATGATTGATTTAAAACATTACAATTTACTTATATTCCTGTTTACTCCGACCGTGTTATCAGTTACTATGACGGATGATCGTTGTTTTGAAAAAGAATTATTTAAAAAAAATTGGTTTTACTTGTAAATGGGAATTACGACAATACGTACTGCCACGCTAGAAATTTTATTCTAATGACTATAACTTGAACCGATTTTCTTAAACTTAAAATTATGTTGTCTAAATTCTAAATTCCTGTAGAATGATATTGTAATTACATATGCATGCGTAAATCACAATTTTTACAAACTTTCTAGACAAAGATATTGTCAACGGGCTATGAAATAGTTAAAAGATAATTGCAAACTAAACTGAACTCGATTACGTTTTTCGAATTTCATGAGTTCTGCCTGTCCTGCTACATTTGATATTAGGAAAAAACTAAGAGTGAATTTAGGTAAAATTTTTAATTCTCTACAATTTCTTCCTTTACATTAGTTTTATAATAAAATAATTCGATCCAACAGCATTCGCGATTACGTCAGTATAGTAAACAACTATTGTTCCATATGTTGCAGTGATTCAAATAAAAAAAGAAAAATCGTGGCGTCAAAAATTCGAAGGCTTTTAGACAAAGAAAATCATAAGTTCTTTCGTTTCGATTGCTGTAATGATTTGTTTATCCTAAAAGAAAATTAATATTTCTAGTTTCTTAATTGTTATATACTCTATGCATATACTTTTCTCATTATACAAAAAAAAATTCAAGTTGTTTTTAAAATTATTTTGATGAAGTATTTATTAGATATGAATCATGTTGAACATTATATGAAAATCAAAAGTAGAAAGTGTAATTCTGAAAAATAATTGATATAGCTAATATTGACATATATAAACGAGTTACAAATTAAAAAAAAAAAAAAAAAAAAAAATGAACGCAACGGAAAAATGACCGATAAATAGAAGACTAAGTCATATATTATTTAGCGAAAAATAGTTCTGGTTTAAACAGTTCTCATACTATGAAGTAGGTATACTATCTTTAGAGCTACCTAAACAGTTTATTGTGGTAAAAGATTTATGTAATGCTATAAATTTCGACTCACATTTATATTGGAAAAAATTTTGATATAGGGTATTTTGAAACTACTTATTTTTCATAAATCATGTTATTTGCTTCTTTAGGGCGCACTACCATCAAAGCCTGGATTCTCCCTTAGTATTTACATTTGTTGTTGGTATTGTCTAAGATCTTTTAATAAACGTTGTAACTATGGTTTAACTATAAATAATACTGTTAATATTTATTGTGGATTTGTGCACAACTTTGTCTTAAGACATCGTATATATATGGAATTCTAAAGACCATGTAATAGACTTTAAATTACAATATTACAAATTAAATATTTTAAATATTGTTATTAAAGTCTTAAAATGGATGCAATTAAATACAAATTGATCTTAAAATCTGAGATACAGAAAATGTTCATTATTTTTTATAATTGTATTATTCTTGTAATCTTTTTATTCTTTTAAAATTATATTTTTTCTACATTTCCTTTTCCTCTGCTTTCATTTTTTTCTTAGGAAATTAGCCTCTTCACTTAAAAAAAAGTTCTTTGGTTTGATTTTATTCAAGTTATAATGAAAAGTTTGTATTTTTATTGAAAATTGAAAATTTACAGGCTGTCTCAGTAAAAAATGTCAGTTACATGGAATAATAAGAATTATCAGTATGTCATAAATAAGAACGCAAGTAAATTTATGAATCTCCTTTCAAGAACCATGTCATATATGCACAAGTGCACTGTAGAGGTTCCTAAAGCTGACACGTGTTTTTGTGTGGCTGATCTTACTCATTTAATGTATTTCTAGTTTTATGTTTTTATAATATAAAAAATGTTACATATAAATTTCAAAAAATGCCTGAAAAATTAGTTTCCAAAAATTCCCTCAATTTGTTTGAAAGCTAACATTGCAACAATTCACTATAAACTTGTCTTTCACTGGATATTTGCTTGATCTGAGTGTATTTAGATTTGTTATCTAAGAAATTAAAACCCATGAAATATGGCATTTTAATACATCTAATTTTGGTATGGTTTCATTATCCTGAAATCAAATTGTGAATAGTACCAGGTATTTCAATAAACGATTATGTGTAAACTAAATGAAATAGCAGACTGGTTAGATCTTATTTCATTGTTTTCTATAAGTTTATTAGATGAGATGTCCAATGTTTTTCGCATTCGAATTCCAATACCTTCCAAGTAGAGCTCTGAATCAAATTGTGATGTCAGAATTTCTTGTTCCTTTTAACTGATTCCACCAAGTTCTGAATAGTTGTGTGCTAATTTTGAAACAGCATGTATGTGCATAAAATACAAATAAAAGGTTCGAAATACAGTATAACCCCGATTATCCGGCTGCTGTTTAACCGGGCAGCGGTTTATCCGGTTCTGCTTCCACCCTCGATTATCCGTGCGAGAAACTAATATCCTGTTTCATTCCATATATGCTCAATGAATGACTCGTTCATACTTCTTTTGATATTAAAAAAGCAATTTTTTCATTTGTCACGCGTGGGATAATGTAAAAGAACAAATTATTCAACGGGCATTCTCAGAAATAATGACTTTTGAGGAAGATGAAAGCTAAAGCGGCATTATATCAGAAACAAATAAGTTGTCTACTGGAACGGTAGTTAATATCGTTAGAAGAGTGCCTGAATTTAAAGAAATACAAGAACAAGAAATTGAAGAACGGATACGAGGAATTAGGTCATCAGATATTGACGGAAGACGAAATACTCGATGAACATGTGGAACAGGAAAGTACCTTAAAAGAAGAAGATGACCAAAATTGCAACAAAGAAATAAATTAATCCTGCAGGTAACAAAGAAGCACATGAAGCTGTAAATGTTCTGTTAGATTTTTTTAATCAAAAAAACCTTAGCGAACTTTACATTTTGAACCTTCAGGAAATGAAAGAGTTTATTAGAACTAATTTATCAAATTGTCAAAAACAATCAAAATTCACTGATTTTTTTCATTCACTAGAATAATGTTATTGCAATTTTTTCTCGTTTTATCTTGATTTTATGTAATTAATCAACAACTGAATAAATACTAATCCACTGTAGATATATTTTTCCTATTCGTAGGTATTTTTGTCTATCTTCATTTTAGTTTTAAATACCTTGCTTATAACTATGTAATTCACTCAGAGAGGAGGGATCAAGATTCAGACTCGGTCCCGTCGGGGCCGGATAATCGAGGTTATACTGTAGTAACAAAGAGCACGATATTAAATAAAATAAAAAATATTATTTCAAGAACGTTATAATTTTGTGGTTATACATCTGTACTTTCGACCACGGTCGTGAGGAGCGTCTTTACTTACGTTTCTGAAATTCATCAAAAGGAGGCGGCGATCGCGTGGCCGGGCATTTCTCTGGTGGAGACGAGGCAGGGAGAAGGGGTGTCGCCGCCGCCGGTGCGTAGATGTGGGTATGATCTGGAGTATTCGCCGTGTCGGAGGGGCGTCGGTCCGTTCGGCGGTGGCCCAGCGTCCGTCTGCCCCCACGTTGCACTTGTTCAATATGCGGCGTTCGCTATTATCGGAGCCCGGCCAGAGTGCCGACGCCCATCGCCGTCGAAAGCTGACGTCACGCGAGTTGCGCGCGTGTCCATGGCAACCTCTACGTCACCGTCGGGCGCGGGAGCAGTTAATGGTCCAGATTTATCCCGGTTACCCCACATCCGGACCCGTTACGGCTTTACTTTAGTTTACACCCTGCTGGATATCTTACAAAGGGACGCCGCTCCATTTTTATTGTTCCATTATTATTGTTTTAGCCGCGTACTTTTCAGATGATATTTTTTATACTTTTTTATCTCGTTTCCCCTATCGAAGTCGAAGTGGCGAAATGAACAAATAGAAAAATGGGGATTTTCATTTCACGAACAAAAGCCCTCGACAACACTAAATTTCGCCCGACGATATTGCTGTTTTATTTGTTGCATGCCTTCATATATAAATTGCCCGCATTTTCGCTCAGGTGCCGGAAAATTCCAACCTCAATTACAGAAATATCGCCACGCTTGCATCACCGTCGAATAACGACTTCCCGGGAAAGAATTCGACGCCACAGATAACAACTACCGACCCCCTTTTCAACACATGGGCACTGTTTATTCCGAACGTAACGTAAACTTCAGGAAATATTACGCTGATGAAAACGTTCGCTTTCACCCTAGCAGAATTCGCACACGAGAAAATTCATTCAAATATCGCTCGCCTTCGCTGAAGACTTCTGAAATCAAGTGGCCATTACCAGGTTCCTCAACTATAAGGATGAGTCACATTGAATTATATAGAGATGCTTTTTGTAAAATGCCCCTTCTAACTTTTACTTGATTGTATTAGACGACACATAACTCCACAATCTGACAAAATTACAATTCAATTTCGAACTATAAAATAGAGTATTAAAATATTATAGTGATCTAGTGTATATTGTTGGATCACAAAATTAATAAAAAAATCGGTTTTAACGAAAGTCGAAAAGAGAAAAATGTATATCAACGTAAAAAAGCTTATAGTCTCTTATTTAAAAAACAAAAATTGTTTGTCACTTTTGGGGAAACATAACACGTAAAAATATTTATTTCACTACCTATAAATTAAAAATTAAAAGCTTTAACAGCTGGGGCGTCTTTCACAATACATCCATGTATTCTCTATAGGAGGAAAATCGTAATAATTTAGACAGCCGTTATTCTTTATATTTTTCTTTATTATTTTCACTAAAGTCACTAAGAAAGAAAAATGTATTCATTGTTGAGATTTACAAATAAATCAAAATGGAGAAAAATTGTAAATTACTTCATAGAATATAGTTTATTATACTTTTTGTTCTGTAAAAATTGCATAGTTACAAAATTTTGAGATACTTCTGTGATGCCAATGATTTAAGAACTTGAATTAGTATGTATTTTCCTGTAAAAAATGTGAAAATATGAAATAAGCGAATAATAATTCACAATTTATTGCAAATATGTCTTGTCAGTCTTTTACATAATGTCCACAATCGTATATACATTTACTAAAATTTTATCACAGGATAACTGGATAATAAGTAAATGTAAAATTATGAACACTTTAATTTTATATTTAAAAAAAGTAACAAGGTAAAAATATAAAGTGATTTTTGGTACTCATCATGGTGTGCATAAAATTTCGTTAATGATCAGTTAAGTAGTTTTAAAACCATTTCGGATAAAAATGTCATTAAATAAATCTGACGGCTAGCAAAGAGAAAAATAAAATAATAGATTTTCATCTAAAATCTTGTTTTTTAATGCAAACAAATTTAAATGAATTGGTATAAAAAGTTTTCAAAAATCCGGAAACCTAGAAATATCTTCTAAAAGGCGAGTAAATTAGAAGCTATATCTTTGTAATGTACTAGGTCTTATATTTAAACTTCCTAATGCTTGAATGAATACAATACTTCAGAAGGGTGATGTCCTCTCTCAATGCTCTCGAAATCTGTTATATATAAAATTTCTTTTTGAAGGAATAAAACAATAATTTCAAAAATAACGTATATGACTTGAAAAATCAAAAGCTTGATGGATTTTTGAGACAGAATTTATTTTATGTATTATAAAGAATTTTTATAATATTACTACTATACATTTGAATAAGGTAGCGTTCTTGGATATTTTAATAAGTTGGAAATGATTAAAATTTCACTCTAAATAGTTTTCCAGATAACAAAATAAAGAATAGAGACATGTCGCTTTTTACACGACTATACTGGCATTTAGACTGATCAAATCATCAAGCTGAATTTTCACAGTGTACACCACTTAAAATCTACGATGACATAGAATCACATGATTTTGAAACTAATAATATTTTAAATTATTTTCAAAATACCAGTAACATAAAACGGTAGTAGCTTCTAATAACTTTTTTTTGATAAATATATAAGCTAAACATTGTTCAATTGACCTTGTGGACTTTAAGTTTATTCGATTTCATCGCTATTTTTCAAAGTTCGCAGCAATTGGTACAACTGAAATCTTAATTATGAAGTCCATACCGAAACATTCATGGTTGTTATTTGCATATTGTCCTGAAATAGTGTTTCGATTATGAATATAATGTAAAAGTACATTTGGGATTTATTTTGAACGAGAGTAACATCGAAAAGAATGTAAAGTCGTCTGTTAGCAATTCGAAATGTGACTTTGAATGCAAAACTCACTCTTAAGAGAAAATTTATCACTTTACAGAATTAAATACGGCCTGCTAGATTTAACCACTTAGTAATAACAAGTATGAATAGCAAGTTCTTCTTGGTGTTGGTATAATGTGTATATTTTTATGCAAGATAAGTTTCCAAGATATTATAGAATTAAGAAAATAATTTCTAAATTTAAGGTCTAAAATCGTTATTGCTGCCCTTCTTTCGGGGGAAGTAAAAACGAGAAAACTGCGCATTTATGAATAAAGTGGTATTAATAATTCACTAATAAAACGGCAGATTATATTTATATCACCTTACTAAAGATAACTTCATAAAATTTATCACTTTACTGTTTGTTAGTTTTATAAGCCGGTATTTCCCTATATTGAAGTAGGTAGCAAAGCAGTTTTATAGCTTGACGCAGAGTTTTTTCCTATTGGTCGAATGACTCATTGGCCACATTAAAACAGCGATAATAGATATACGGCATTTTGACCATGTCAAATGGTGGAATTTATACGGAATCCTTAACACGATGCTTTCTGGAGTATCATTTATTTTGGCGTTTTGATAGAGTCATTTATTTTAGTGGCCTATAAACAACATCAGTATTCTAGAGAAAGGACCATAAATTTCAGAATGCGTGTTGGTTTCAAGGGAGACAAGCTTTAGCCTCTGTTCCAAATTCACACAAGGATTTTACTTGTAGTCGTCTCTTAGAAATTGTATTCTTTATTCAATATTCACTTCGGCACCTTAATACAATCGTAGAAACATTCATTTTATTGACAATCGCCTATAAATGGACAAATTCTGATTTTATGCTTTGTCAAGCGCCGTAAAAATTATTAACAATTTTCGGTCGAGCGAAGAGGATGACAATAAATTAATGTTGTCAAATGAAAGCGTCACTGTAACTTCACTTAATCTTCGTTATTTGTCCTTGTTGTCAGCATCAATCGAGTTTTATTTATTATTAATTATGAGTGATAATTTCGAAACATTTTCAGTTGAAAATTGAAGTATTTTGTTAGATGGTGAAATACAAATTGGCACTGACGAGGTCACGACGAGAATTATTGGTGCGCCGTTTCATATTTTCAAGTAATTTAGTGGACCCCGTAGCGCTTTTCTTAACAGTCGAATTCCATGTTATTATGTTTTTCTGTAAATACAATTCGTAATTGAATGGCGCGTAGCAATTAGATAAAACCGGCTCAGGAGCTTGGTCTGCGAGCAATTTCTGAGGTGGTGAAATAGGATTTGGGTGCCTTCTCGGCCGGTGGCTGTGCGATGGAGCGCGAAGTGTCACCGACGTCATTGTCGTGCAGATCCCGAACACGCAGGGTCTCGGATATTAGTTGAATGTGATTTGTAAAAGCACTGGTTGCAGTCGCTATTGTTTCAGAAGTTGTCGGTCTTTGTCTTAGTACGACCGTTTCTTCCTTTTGTTCCCTAAATTAAAGGACGATTTCACAAACTTCCATGCTGTCGTCGCGGCGACGATGCGGCGCACTAATTTTATTATGACTCTCCTCAGTTCTGTCATCTGCCAGAGCCAATGCGAAGCTGGCGTCTGTAATGAGCCCAAACAATAAATTACTCGCTGCGTTCGCCGAAATCGCAGGATTCCGCATTAATGGCCAATTACCTGCAATTTATAATTCTCTTTCCGAAGCAGCTTCTCGGGGGCTTGGCGCTGGAAATACAACTCACTGGGAGAACAGATTTTAGATTTCATTGTAACTTTTCACCAAAAATTCGTGAAAGTTTTTTTGTGCTATCGGTAAAAATTCATAGAAAACTCGTTCAAAATCCTCATAGTTGAAGACTATTGTAAAACTTCCACATACTGCAGCAACTCAGATTTCAAAATATTGGTAATGGTAATGAGAAAACTCAACTTTTATTATTTTTGATATAATTTTTGATATAATCATTGAATCTCTAATTAGACAAATTTAAAAATTCTCACTTGAAAACTGCGTGAAATACCACAGTTTATTATGATGTTATGATTTAAATCCGATTTCTCTATTATGGAAGAAAGATTATTGTTAATAGTAACAATAGTGGTATCATCAGCAAATAATATAAAATTACCATACACAGGGCTCCTTGGTAAGTCATTAATGAAGATCAAAAATAAAACTGGTCCAAGTACTGACCCCTGCGGAACGCCATAGATAATTGGGAGCAGTTGAGAAATTGAATGATTAACATTAACATACTGATAACGATCTTTTAGATAAGAGGTGATTAATTCAATACTCGTAGAATCAAATGAATAATAACTTAGTTTTTTTATAAGAAGGTCATGTGAGACACAGTCAAATGTTCCGGATCAATCAAAACAAGAAACACATGCATACGGCCTAGACTCAGAAGCTGAAAGAATAGAATCATATAAGTTGCATATAGCTGAAGTAGTGGAACGGTTACTTCTAAAGCCAAACTGGATGGGGGTGTATACGTCATTATTAGTGAAATGTTCATCAAGCTGAACTTTAAGAAACGTTTCAAAAACTTTATCAAAAATTGGGACAATAGAAATTGGTCTGTATTAATATAAATTAGAACAGTTACCTTTTTCTAAAACAGGAATTACTTTCGATATTTTTAAAATTTTAAAAAATATATTTTGTCTGATACAATGGTTTATAATTTTAGTTAAGGGTATTAAAATGGCATTAAGCAAAGTATTTACTATTTTAGAATTAATTTCATATGCATCTTTACTAGATGAATTACTTAGTTTATTAAGAATATTTCTAACATCATTAAAAGACACTTCATGAAAGCAAAAGCGAGGTGATTTGGCAAAATTTATGAAGTCACTGAAGTCACAGCAAAAAGCCTGTAGACTATTGTTGAGATTAACAGCAATACTGCTAAAGTAATTATTAAAATTAAACTCGACGGTATAGTAAAACCTTTTTTTTTGTTGCGATTAATTAGATTCCAAGCTGCTCTCTGTCTATTTTTCGCACTAGAAATATAGTTATCATTTGCTAAACATTTGGCTTTAACTATTTCTGATTTAAAACGCTTCCTAAAAGAATTTAAAATACGTCGAGACATTAACTGCTGTTTATAAAGTTCAGAAAGAAAAACTAATGTGTCACGTAGGCGTTTTAATTTATCATTGAACCAGTTATTAAATGATTTAGAGTTTTGAGAATTAATTATAATTTTTTGTTTTAGTGGGAAATACATGGTAGCAGCTCCGCATAATATATTATGAAATACTTCAAACATTTCATCATCATATAACGTCTGTTCCAAAATTTACCAGACATTGCATAGGAACATGTTTTTATTTTCTTTTTCTTCGATAAATTGTAGAATTGTTTGATGATAAGAGTTATTTTTTGAAAAAAATTATTTAACATTTTTTGTTTAATATTTCCGATTTCAAAAGCTGTCGGCCACTTGAAAAACGAATTCTTTAACATATTTTTATATATTTATCATAAAATTCCGCTGCTTAGCAATTTTTATTGCTTTTCACGATTTTATATTTTTCCTTCTGTAGATTTTCAGCGAACTTTTTTCCCAGTAAAGAAAGAAACATTATTCCACAGACTGCCAATAATACGAAACTATAGGTAAAAGTGCTTATTATATTTCATTCCAAACTTTGCAAATAACAATATAAACGGAATAAGGTACCGCTGTATGCAAAATAATGAAGATGAAACCTTGGTCTATAACTTTGCGGTGATGATTCCTTGAGACCGACCCCGGCGCATCCACCAGATATATAACTATATTTTCCGCCATGCCAGACTCGATTGTTAAGAGAATTTATAAAGCTTCACCACACCGTCGTTAATTATGAACCTTTATCAAGCCACAATTCATCTCTGCTTTTCTTTTTGTAAGTTAAAAAGATAGTGCATCGACCCGAATAAATCTTTTTCATGCATAAGTGGTGTCAAATTCCTGTAAGCCGATGCTTTCGGAGTATGGTTTTCGAGAAGAAATGAAGTGGAACAGAAAGACGGTTACGTTTTGTCGCCACGTTTACGATACGCAAACAAAAAAGTCTTCACGTCTGTCTGCTTCGCATAATTTGATGGAACTGGTTTAAACAAGCGTAATGTTTGCTTAATTCGTGGAATTGCGTATAAACTGAAAAATTATTATTTGCCGACGCGTCCAGTGGCGTTCACAAACATGGATCGTCCGATCACGTGTAATGTGGGTGTCGTGGTTTCGGCGCAGCAGCTGTAATTCTATTTTCCACTCATTTAGTTACCCAGTCACGCACCAGATGGCTTTGGACAAACCCTTTTCACATTCTGCATTCTGCTACAGAACTGGGGAATTGTTATTTATTTCTGATTGTTCAATACGACAAACTCTTTAATTAAAAAGGCGCCGGTCGTAGCTGGACCATCGGAGAAATCTTAATAAATAGCCGCCGTTTCTTTGGACGCACAAACACTGAAGAGTTTAGCCAAGCAAAATGCTTTGGCCCTGAACTAAGCAGGTAGGAAATTTCAAATTTAATATTTAGAGACCAGTAACTGATACTGGAGATACTAATAACACCTATGTTAAAGGACTTATAAGAAATTTGATGCGAACTGGCTTAGTTAAAACACTTTGTTTAATATCAGTATTTACAACCAACATTTCGAAATGTCAGATGTGTTGCAATATTTTTCTTATTCTCTTTGAAGTTTTAAAAATATGCCTACAAGTGAAAGGTATACAGGTACAATATCCACAATTATTCCATTCTGTTCTCCTTATGTGCATGTACTGACATAAAGTCAGTATACTGAATATTAATTTACTAAGCAATGCATATTGTGGCCCTCTTCACAATAGCGAATCCTGCAGCCCTGAATCTGACAATGTTACAATAATTCAAACTGTACGTCAAATTTCTGGACACGTTTAATGGATTAACGTCGCATCGTAGAGTAGCAGGGATAGTTATGATTCATGAAACGCTGCAGAACTGAAATTACCATGTTCTATTTGGAATAAGATTGATAAAAAAGTTTGAATCCTTTCAGAATATGAAAAATTTGTGTCTTTAATCGTAATAGTTTTGTAACTTATATGACATTGAAAATACAAATTTTAAAGTTTTGCATTGATCTCATAACAAAATGAAAACAACATTTTTTTATGTACGAAGCAATATCAATAACATTTAAAATAGATTTACTGCTTAGAATATTTAGATTAAACGTCCGTTTGGTTATGGAAAATAATCGTCCATGTATGTTACTCTCGTTGTTTTTTTTGTACTTTTTGAATTGTAACTTGTTGAAAAATAATGTGAAATGTATTGTTTCCTTCTTTATGCAAAATTGTATGCAAGTGTTTGATGGATTGGTATTTGGTAAAGATGTTCCGACCTTTTCTAACTAAAATTTTACTGATATTCTTTTCACAGAAATTTTCTTTTATGCTGCTGAGCTGGTTTTTGATGAATACATGTTTTCGACATTTTAAATCAATAGGATTAAAAACAATCCGTCAAAAACAATTAAAAACACAGACAAGAACAATTTTCTTAATTGTTTTAAGCTTCAGCACTAAAGTTGTGTCTTCAAGAAGATGATTCGCTTTGTTTTCATATCTCACATTGGGAAATTTTTCTTGAAGTATCTCCTTGTTACTCTTGAAAATGTTTTTCATTCAAAATTTATTCTTGTTTTTAGCGAATATTAAACTTGTTTTTGATAATAAAGAATAAATTTCAATTTTGAGAGAACAAATAGTGACAATTTTTGATGTATCTTGGCTGGCTCTTGATTAACAATATTCTCCAGAAAAACATCAAAACATCAAGTTATTCGAATTTTGTTGTAAACGCAGCAAAATTAATGGAAGCAATTAAGTAATCGGGAGAAGGTATATATTGCAAATTTATAACTAGAGCCCGGATGTTGAGGCAAAATCTCTATATAAAAATACCTATTTTGACTACTTTAATTTATTTACTTATAACTGCCTATTTTGTCATAAATTGTCGACTCTAGGTGATACTTATGCTACCTAATTCTGGTTTTCCCATAATCCACAATGTAACCCATTAAAATCTCCCCACTTTCTGCTTTTATCTTATTTTACCCGAAAATGAATGAAAGTACCTATACTTTGTTCTTGTGATCTTCATTCATTTTCATTTCATTTCATTCATTTTTACATCAAGAATCGTTTCTGTCATAATGCCGAAAGTGCATTCTTCAGTTATCGATAAATTAAACAAATTTGTGACGGAGTTTGGAAACGATAATTTTTCAAGTGATGGTTCTATGCTGTTTTGTAAAGTCTATGAGAAATCAGTGAATTCTGAGAAAAAGTATTTTGTTACGCAACACGCTGAAGGAGTCTTACATAAAAAAGCAGTTAAAAAGAAAGCGGCCGCTTCAAAAACTCCGTTACTGAAAACGTTTTTGTCAATATCCAATCGACAATCCGAGTTTTCGTTTGAGTTATGTAAAACGTTTGTGGGTGCTGGAATTCCGTTATGGAAATTACAAAATTCGTCACTGTGATCATTTTTTGAAAAGCATCTCAAACAATAATCCGAATGAATCAACGCTTAGAAAAAATTATCTTGATAGGACCTACCAATCCACAATGGATGGAATTCAAAGAAACATGAAAGACTAGAAGATGTGGATATCAATAGATGAGATAACAGATGCTGCAGGAAGATAAGTTTGAAATTGTAAGATTTAGCTTCTTTGTATCAGTACAAACTGATTTTGCAGGCACATCGTCAATATGATTGCTAGATCTTTGGAGCCAATTCAAGCATCTAAAATGCATTTTAAAGTATTTAAAAGTATTTATTAAATTCAGAATATCTTGAGAGGGCAAATAGCACTATTATCGTGCAATTATTCACGACTTGCCCGTCATTACTTTGGCCAAAGAAAATTCATCATGACAACATCACAAGCGATACTGCCCCTTACATGAAAAAGGCAGGAAATGCTTTAAAAGTATTATTTCTATGCATTTTGCATCTGACATGCAAAACAGTTAGAACTTCAGATGAAGATTCGACGGCCTCAATCAAGACAGCGAAGAAACGTTTAGAGAAAAAAAAATTTACAAAATGATTTGGCATTTATTTCACCAAATTATGCTGTAATTCCTAGTGCAATAGTAAGTTTAAAAAACGGAGACTTGACTTTAGTTGATTTCATCAATATTGTAAGTAATACCATAAGAGAAATGTGGAGGGTCTCAAGCAATAAGTAACGTATTATTAAGGAAAAATATGAAACTATCTTTACTACGAATTAAGATTTTGAAGTTGCAAAAAGTCTAGCTTGTATTCTTTCTGGAGACGCAAGTGCAAAAAATATAAATTACGATGTTCCAGAAATCAGTTTAAGTGTTATCGAAGCCATTTTATAAATTAAGAAATTGCAGGAAGAGGAGCACTTTGTATATGAAAAATAACGTTAGAGTAGCAAATAGTTAAAATATTTTGTTCATATTTAGTTGTTAAAAAATAAAAGTTTATATAAAATAAAAGGGTTTAGTTTTCCTATACTTGTCATTTTTGTATATAACAAATTCTTTTCAAAAACAAATTCAATTATTCTCTTTTCGTTTATACTAAATGTTTTATAAAATGTTGTTAAAACTTTGGTAATTAATTCAGGATCACAAAGTAAGCTCAAACAGAAATATATATTTTTTGATCAAATAAATATATTTTATTTGTTTTTCGGTCAATTTTACCGTTGTACTTAATTCTGAAATTTTGAAAAATGGTCTTTTATTATCAGCAAAATATAGTATGATAAAAAATACTATTATAATGATTCTGTAGAAGTCTAAATCACGGAAAATAGTTTTCAAAAATTGAAGACTAGAAATTAGAATAGAATTTAACTAGCCAAATGGGGCTTTTGCCCCGTTATCTTATGCCAACGCATTAAACAACAACCGTGCACACCTAACCATAACAGAGATGCCGAATTAAAGAGGTAAGATTTGCGTAAATAGGTTTTCAGCTTTTCCTGAAATTTAGGTGACATTCTTGCACCTAAGGCGAGATCTCATTTGGAGGCGGTGCAGTCGTTTGTCGGGTTCAGCAATCAAGCAGAATCGCCTGGGCAACGGCAGTAATCAACATTTCAATTTGTGGAAATTTGCGCGTTGATTCCGTGCACTTTGAGCATTCATTTTTTGCAGGTGATATCGGCAGAGGACGACTCCTGAAAGCTGCGACATCCATCACGCCTCGCTGAGCCCAATCAAACCGACCACAGACAGCCCCACTTTCATGGCGCGTCCCCTAGATTTGATTAATAACGGTCCGTTTTGAGTGCAGCACTTCTTCGGTCCGGATTCCTGAACGTACAATTCCAGATTATCACCTGAACGCGACGCCCCGTGGAAATTGGATGTAGCTCGAAAACGGAAGAAATTTTAAGCTTTGACGTCGTCTGAACGTTTTTGATAAATTTTATATTTGGCGACGGCTGCACTGAAATAATATCTTCGGGTTAAAGCACGTTTATTGCACGGAAATTACTTCGACGAAAATACATTCGACAGAGAATTTTCGCCAAGTAATTTATAATATTTATACGAAAGAAAGCACGATAACACGCCTACAAGGTGCTATAAATTTATAATCAACAATATTCCGTCCTTGTCCTTCGCTGTCATCGGAGTTCATGATCTTTGGAGCAGGAATAAATAGCTTATTTCGCCCCTGTAATGTTTTCAGTGATATTTTAAACTGTTTGCGTGGGGGCTATTCGCTGGAGGTTTCATTGAGTAGATAGGTATGTGGTAAGTAGTAATAAAATAAATATCTCGTTCTGCAAGCGCGGCAACATAGAAATTTGTGTAACTTGCCGTTTAGGTAAAGAGATAATTTGATGATTATGCCGGTTCGGCGTGCGTAGGGCTATAAAACCGTAATTTAAACAAAATATGATAAGACATTATAGGAGAAGTTGGTGGGATGGACGTAAAAAATAAAGAACCATAAACAAAGAAAGTAACACAGAGCGGGGGCAGAGAGCATATCGTGGAATGACATAAATGCGGGTCTTTGCTAAATGTTCCTCTCCATATCTCTTCCACCGTCCACTGGCAACAGCAGCCGCTGTCATATTATGCGACATAAAAGCCAACTACATAAAAATACAAGCTTGAACTTTTGACTCTAGTTTTAATATCGCAGAGTAATGTTCGAGTCGAGGGTGCCTCCCGGCAGCCCCGCTTCTCATATCGACCTGTATTGTATTATGCACTCGAGTTGACGAGCGTTCATTTATTTCCCTTCTTCCACACATTTTCAGATAACTTCGCCACGAATCCCGGTCCTTGTACCTCATATTATAAAAGCAAAACGACAACTGCAATAACACGCCTTACAGGTACTCGGCGAAGATGGAATAATGAACAATTAAACAATAACATGGATAGTTATCATCTCCACTTTAGAATTATATTTTCACCCAACTACTACTTGCTTGGTAGTTGAAGTTTTTGGGCCTTACAAAGGAAGCTGAAACGGATCAAAAGACTGGAAGTCGGAGCGTGTGGATCTCTAAACTCAGTGGATCTTTGATTTGTGTGGATCTTCGAAATTGATTTAATTTATTTGATCTGGGTGCAGAATCTGCACCTAATATTAGCGCACTCGCATTATTTTGCACGTATTTTCATGTGAAATGACAATTCGAATTATATAGACAAGTTAGTAACACGTAAAGCGGGGTCGTGACTATTTGGTTGTCTATATGTTAAAATGCAAGAAGGAGATTAGAAATCTGCACTAGGGTTGGAGAAGTTAAAAAATCCGCTAGTCCCTAGTCCGCTAGATGGCAGCATGTGGGCGTCATGTCACATCTAAAAATTTTGAAAACTAATAACTCAGGCGCTAAATAAGCGATTTTTTTCTTTTGTGTGCTTCCATTTGATATTTGTGACAAACTGACAAAGTTTCATCGTTTTATCTTAATTAATAATGAAGGGGGGCTGTGCGCCCCCCACAACCCTTTGAGCTATATTGCCCATTAACGAACTTAGATCTACGAATGTGACATAGAATCCGTACACAAAATTTGAACTCGATAAGTCAAAGCG
>QDEB01107683.1:0-25193 GCA_004193795.1 Asbolus verrucosus | reverse complement strand
ATATTGCCCATTAACGAATTTAGATCTACGAATTTGACAAAGAATCCGTACACAAAATTTGAACTCGATGGGTCAAAGCGTTCTCAAGTTATCGACGTGATGTCCTAGAGGACTAGCGAGCGAGCGAGGGATCAATAGCGCTCCTCGCTAATGCTCGTGCGCTAAAAAGTGTCGATGAAGTCGTTTCACTCAAAAAGAATAAAAAAATTGAACTCTGAGGTTTTTAACTAAAAATGTTTTCACAGTTTTATTGAATATATAACGGGTGTTCATTTAAAAAGTGCATCAAGTGGCCTTTGAAAACAATTGAATAAAATGAGATATGTCCACAGTTTTGACAGACGTCAATGCCAAACGAAAAATACAATTTTTAGCAGTGAAAACAGGTGATTTGTACCAAGAAGGCAAAAACGAAATAAAATTCAGGCACGAGTATAACTAAATAGAAGACGCGAAGCTTTTTATTAATATGAACAGAAAATGACAATATTTGACAAATTTGAAATTCTAACATAAGAGAGCACATCTCTTTCTTGCGGCATCTTACACTTTTTATATTACACCGATATATACAGATAGATAACATACAGATCATTAAGGTCTAGCGGGAAAAAACTTGAACTGGTATATCTAATAAAAACAAATTGGTATGTTACATAAAATAATGTTATAAAACACATGTGATTCAAATCATCAATCATCATTTTCTTATTACGAAACATTCTGAGCCCAAATTAAATTAGAAATGTCGAAGTGCACGAACTAAATTTTGATGGCTAAGAAGTTGGGGAAAGTTGGTGTCTTTTCCGGACGATTCATGGCGCTGTTTACTTCCTGTCATGGTTTAGAAAAGGTCGGTTATTGTCAAATGTATTAATTCAGATTGAAATAAAGATGAAGTTGAGCCATAATCCGTGATTTGTACAACCTGCATAAAAATGCTAAATATACGTACAATCTGGTATTTATAGGCCACCTGTCGCATATTTAAGCAAATACCGTTGCAGATCGGGGTTTTAGACAGCGATTAAATCTTATTTCCGTTTGAAAACATCCCTTCATAAATTCCATTAAATTTAATGATTTATCTTTTATCTCTGATGCTTTTGAATTTTTACAGCCGTCCAGCGAGGTCGAGTGCCACCTTCTCAACCAGCTCTTCCAGGTTTACCTAATCAATTCCTCAATTCAACCGATTCTGTAACCTCAACCCTCAGTAATCACACATACCTTAGCAGTTACATATCCTTGTTATTAAGGGCGGAACCTTACCCTACAAGTCGATATGGACAGTGCATACAAGCCAATAACATCATGGGTATTGACAATATCTGTGAGTTAGCAGCACGTCTACTTTTTTCCGCTGTAGAATGGGCTAGGAATATACCCTTTTTTCCCGACCTACAAGTCACAGATCAGGTAAAGCTTTAATTCCGCCACCACCCATTTCAATTCGTTGGACTGGGTGGCGGCCACTGAAGTGTTTTATTATTATAATCTGCTTTATTTTGTTTCAGGTCGCTCTGCTTCGGTTAGTTTGGTCAGAATTGTTTGTTTTAAATGCTAGTCAGTGTTCTATGCCGCTCCATGTGGCGCCACTGATAGCAGCAGCTGGTCTTCATGCATCGCCAATGTGTGCGGATCGAGTTGTTCAATTCATGGATCACATTAGGATATTTCAGGTACAAATTAGAGCAAATATTTTAATCCTTCTACAATGTCGAATTTGCAGGAACAAGTTGAGAAATTAAAAGCTCTCCACGTCGATTCTGCGGAATATTCATGCCTTAAAGCTATTGTCCTTTTTACGACGGGTAAGTGTTTTTCTTTTAAATTTCTATCAATTTAATTAATATTTATATTTATAATACATGAATTGTATTGTTTGGATTTTCGCGAGCGACAGAGATGGAGTATGTGATAGTTGCAACAGCTCTGATAAACAATGCATTGTTAAAATCGTCTCTGACATGGTCACCATTGTGGACTCTTGCATTATCAGTTCTTCCTGCGTTACCCCTCCAGCACAAGCCCTTTTCGTTACCTTTCATACAATTGCTGTTCTTGTATTCTATAATACAGGCTATCATCTGCTCAAAACAAAGATAAGTTTGTATAATTAATTATGAACAGTGCACCAGACACGACGGAAAATGTACAGAATGGACCAAATAACTCCACCTGTATAAAATTCCGACAGATAGCTACGAAGCGTAATAATTAAAATTAAGCCAATACTAAAATATGCATACACAATATAAATTTTGTTCGGAAAAAAAGAAGTAATTTCCTTGTTTAGTGTATTTATGCAACATTTACTGTTGAAATTGTTTTTAACTAAAAAACAAAATGATAATTTTTGACATTTGCTTTAACAAAATTTTGTAACTTGTTTTTCTTTACAACAGAATAATAATAACTGTGTAATTATACACTTGTCAAAGTGTGAATAACATTTTGTCAATTTTCAAACGTAGTTTTTTGATAAGTTTTTACTCTTGCTGATTTATTAATTTTATGACTGTTGTAATATAAAATGAAATTGATTTTAACAAACAGTAATTATTGTAATTTCTCAGACTCCCGATTCACTTTTGACAAGTTTATGTGCAGCCTTTTTGTTACAGAATTAACGTTTGATAGTCTCACCGAGCGGCAGGACACATTGTATCTTGTGAGGATTGATATTAGATAATTTTAACCGTTATAAATTATGTTAATCATTATAATATCTTGTAGCTATTTGTCTTGATAATGATTTTTAGAAAACTAAACACGTTAACTACACGAAGACAAAAATTCTTATAACGGCAATTAAATAATATATTTTGTAATTATTATTATTTATTTAAAATTAATAAGCTGACTAATAAATTTACTCTGATGTCAATGAAAATGGATATCTGCTCTCAAGAAAATACGAAAAAGTCAATACAAAAATTAATTTTCATTGTTTGGCGAAATGACACAAGTTAATTAATTTGAGATTGATAATATTAAAATCCACCGGCTTTTGCAGTCTTGTTAAAGATAAAAAATGTCAAAATATTTCAAAGTACAAAGTAGGATAAATTGCCAAAAATTTGGCATTTTTATAAATGGAATTCACTGTATGTAAATTACTAATTTTTTTTTATACATTAATCTTATAAATTAAACCAAGAAATCATAAATTATCAAATACAGCATCGAGTCAAATAAAGTCAATATTAACATCTGTTGTCAAATTTCTAAATGCATTTTTTAAGAATACTTTTTTGGCAATTAATATTGTAACCACAAAAGTACATTTTTCGTAACTTGGTTGAAATATAGCCGACTATAAAAATATGTTTGTTGTAACTTATTTTTCATTTTAGAAATATAATGTACGGAAAATGTAGTGTCTAAATTAAAAAACTGTTAAAAAAAGCATTATTCCCTCGTTCATGACATTGTCAATCAAATTGTTCTTAACATGTGTTCACTACATGTAATATTTGTATTGCTGACTTCTTATACAGCTTGTGTTAAAAAAAGACTGAAGCGTGTTTGAATTAATTAACTCTGAAAATATCAGTATAATAGTCGTAATAACGTCAATTAGCGTCATTACATGGTTACTATTAATGGTTTCAAGAGTAATTAGACACAGTGTAACGTAAGTAAAATTAGTAATAGATTTGTAGGAAAATATTACCTCTTTATTTAAGTTGTTTTGTTTTGTTTTTTCTATTTTGAATTCTATTGTATCATTTTAAATTATGGTTGGATAAATATAGGGTTTCCTCTAAAAACAGACGTTGGCGTTGATTTGAATGGTGTCTTTATAGTAATATATATCTATGCATTGACGATTTAAATGAACGGAACCGGTGGGAATGAATGATGATTAATACTGTTTCATTTTTCACGGCTTTCCCAAAAAACAATGTGTTATAAAAAAGGAGAACAAACAGCTGGAATTGCACACTGGTACTAGATGAACACCTGCGTCAACTTTGACCTATTCCATCGTGGTCAATGTTCTTCTATTGCTGAGCACTTATAATAGACCGCATACAGGTTTGAGGCTGAACAGTAGCACTTTTTTAAACGAATATTTGAAGAAAGGTTCATATTTCGAACATGTTTCCGCACGTGTTCCTTCCATTTGCGATATCGGGGCGAATTTGTCGATTTACAGTTAGCTTTCTAACAAGAAAAGCAACAATAGGGTCTTTGTCGAGAGCGCGCGGTGTTAATTTTGGACAAGATCGAGTTTGAAGAACGGCAAAGACCAATGTTGTACTATGTGAGCAGGGCTTCTCGTGTGTGAAGTTGGTAAGCAGGTTAGGTTACGAAAGGTCGTGACTCGCTGGTACGCCTGAGGCCTGGGGCCATCAGAGTCCATGAGCCACAAGCCGCGAATGCACTCCCCGCTGCATACTCGAGTCCATGGGCGCCGACTTTTTACACCAACTTCAAAAAAACTTCGCGCAGCTCGCCACCCAACTTCAAGGAAGTGCCGCACGCTGCCACAACTCGAACTGGAAAGTTCACTCCTGGATAGGGACAGGATCATCCAGTTTTATTTTCAGGTTCTACCCCTATAACATCACGCGCATAAATGCTTTTTAAACGGTTCTTCATGTCTATTTATTGCTCCAGCATCAACACTAAATCTACAACATCAAACGCTCCTTTCTTTGAAAGATTACCCTTTCAATGCAAGCAAGGTAAAAATCTGTGCAAGACAGTCGCCGCCCATGGCCGCTTGCAGCCTCGGCCCCAAAGCCGTCAGAACACAGCATACCGGAACCATTGATGGGCACCCACATGCCGCTAAATCCAACTCTTTGGTTCCTCGCTTCCGAATTTAGTCCATTGCTGAAGTAGATTAGTGGCCGCCCGCCGGCCTAAACAGCCAAAGGTCAGGCCCTACAGATAAGGTTTCAATTTAAATTATATACGTACCGGCATTGAATAACTAAACGCCATTCTTGCCTTTGCCTCCCTTTCAGTACAACCCCCGCGCCGCTAGACAGGGTGCTGACACTCCTATCTCACATTGGAGAGTTCTATATTTTATCTTATCGTCCCATTTCTTCTCACCTCCAGCTTTTCTAGACTATATAGCACAAAGTAAAGCAATCTTTAATTATTACCAATACTCACAACCGGTATCGGATATCGGTCGGTACTCATGGATTTCCGATATCCACAGAAACCAAAATATTTGTTTGGATCTTTTTAAGAGTTACATTATTGCAAATTTGCTAACCAAACGTTTTTCTTAAATTCTCCTTTAAAAACTGGTGTTAATTGTTGAGTACGAAAATTTTTTCAGAACTAAATACTGTGAAGTTATAGCAAACATGATTGTAATTTTCGATGTTTTAATTGGTTATCATTATCTTAAATATGGACATAATTTTCATAAAAAAAGTAAAAATTTAATATCATGTGCATTACTTTTGTTAAACCTAAAATTAAAATTTTTATATCGAATTAATTTGTTGTTTATATATTATTATACTTTCAAACAACTAAAAGATAATACTAAAATGTATATCTACGTCATTTTGTCAAAACTGCCTCGAAAAGATTATTTAGTAAAACTGATATTGCTTTAATTAAAAATAAAGTAATAACTGTTGAAATTAATTTAAAGCAGCCCTACATGGTTAACCTTTTTTTTATGAATAACATATGTTTGTGTATTCGATATTATTTACTATTATTTATTGAGTCGATCTGAATTTATATCAATTGTCATTGTACTCATCATTTGAAATGTGATAATAAATTAAATATTTTCGTCTATTCTATATTCACTAATTGAAGATACAGTATCGAAAATGTATGAGTGAGTATCGGTATCGGAAAACCAACTATTGGTCCATCTTTGTTTATTATAGGGCTAATAATAATTATTACCTAATAGTTGTTTGAAAAATAAATCAAAGTTAAAGCACTCGTCACTCAAGGAGCGGCTGATTAAAACAAATATTCCAGGGACGGGCTCATACCACATGTTTCCATATCTCAAACAATTTTTACAACCAGGAACTAATTTTGACATTTAATATTTCTCCTAAACTGCTGTCGAATTAAATTCACCCACAAAATTTTGAAAGCCATTTAATTAGCATAACAGTTCCTAGAACCTTAATGTTATAATATTCCGATAAAATAATAAAAATGATAGTAAATGTTATTAGAATCAAAATTGTCGTTTTTTGTGTCATTTCTGTTGCGAATGTACAAACTTTTCGATGTACCGTTTTTACCTTCGTAATAATTTGATTTCGTTCAGTGCATTGTCAGTTTTCTACTGTCTAAACATTCCATTTCACCAAACACCAAATGCATTTAACAGAATTCGCGTGCAGTAAATTTCTCCGCACCCAATTTTTTTTTAACGAACTTAATAAGTAGTATTTGTGAACCTGATGTAACTGTGGACACTTAATAGATGGGTACGTCAAAATTTATTTTGTTTCGTCATGTTTTAATGTTAGTTGAACAAGTTGTGGAGGAAAATCGATCCAAAATTTAATTGCTCAACTTTATCTAGTTAATAACGGCGATCACTTTTCATAAATAAAGCGATTTTTAATTTGCAATATTAGAAATCTCATATGTCAAACCGCATTGTAAGGAAATCTATCTTCACAAAATTGCTCAAAGAAAATGATTACAGTTATGTTGTGCTTATATGTACTGGCTTCTTTAAAATACTTTTAAATACGGTCATGTACATTTTTTCATTTTTGTCAGCCTTTACATTTTCTAATAATCGGAAAAAATGTTTTTTGCAGATTACCAGTTTATTTCTCAAAAAATCTAATATTTGTTAAAAATTATGGGAGCAGCTTTAATAAGGATCCGTTCCTACATAAATTTAAAACAATACAACACAAACCAGATGGCCTGTCTTTATTTGCAAGGAAGCACATTTAAAAAATCTAAATCCCGTAAAAAGGAAAGAACCAGAAGGCCGTGAAATTAATATTGAATACATTATCTGAATAAAAATGTTAATTTTGGTCTAGAAATATCCTTAAATCGTATTTTTTCTTTTTGAAAAAGGTTATTAAAAAATATTTTGTATTTGATAAAAATTAAATTCTATTTTCTGAAAATGACGATTTAAAACGTCAATTTTGACGAAATTTCCTGATTTAAATTTAAGTTGCATTTATTGACGACGCAGCTGAGGAAGTCAAACTTGATGTCATTCAGAAATCATAACTAAGTTCATAAAGAATATTTTACCGATTTTTTGAAAATTTGAAAATTAATAAAATCATAAAAAATAACATTTTTATTTTTTTTATTCATGTGGTTGATCTCAAGAACCATTAATAATTCTTATCTTCTGTGTTAGTGTTAAGTAATCAAGACATTTAAAATGTCCTGTTTTAATTAACTTACCTTGTGTAATACATCTATCTATATATTCAGGGTGTTTGCACGAAAAATTCGAATCTTGATCTCTGAGAGATGGTAAAATTTACGAACTGCTCATCATTCATTATATTCACTGATAAAGACTATTTTCGAACTTACTTTCAACTCATCAACTTATCTTAAAAAATATTTATTTACAGTTCTTTAACAAAATAGCTAAATTTTGTAGATAACAGATTTTGAGGCACGTCAAAGAAAAAAATATAATTCACCAACCAATTTTCACAAATGATATAGCTGATTTTTTTTAAGCCAATGACTTGTGTTTATCTATAATTTTTGGATTGATATTACTCTTTATGCAGAATTTAACATATTATTGAATTGTTTTATTTTTGCCGATGTTGGGTGTTTTTGCAAAATATGTAACCAACACTGAAAATTAATTCTGTATTGTAAAGTAAGTGGAAACTACATTTTTTTATTTAACACGTCGTAAAGAAATCTGAATTTCTTTTCTGAAGCATTTAATCAAAATGTCATATGTGCAACCACTGGATTCATTTCTAAGATCTGGTTGTATCTTTTATAAAAACATCCAACATGTGAAAAAATAATGTGTTAAATTATACATATTAAAAGGGATATTTAAGAATGTTGAAAGGAACATAGGTTGTTATTTAAAAAAAAAAAGTGTCATCTGCACACAGTGACTGACACATTAAAAGTGCTGTTTATTAAAAATACCACTTCACACAAAGATTTTTCGAAAAACTGAAATTTTAATTTTGCGAAGTATGTGTGTAAAGTGTCATTGCAGCATTTGGTTGTTTACATGAACTAAAAAATGGGCTAGTTTGAGCGAATTAGTCGAGAGAGTGAGATGGCCTTTACCATATTTAACGAGCTGCTTGCATAGCGTTAGTCTACCGCAAATACTAATCTGAATATGAAATTAAACCTACAGAGACCAATTACGAGAAAGTGACCACGCGTCGAATTTAAAAAACTGATTTTGCACTAAACCGAGAATGGCTGTTTAGAATTCACGGATGGAATGGTTCGGATTTGGGGGGGTCTAATCGCTCTGTGCTGACATGGATAATCCCAATAATTCGATATTAGAGATTTGATCCGTGATTTGGAGAAATTCAAGCATTAAATCAAGTTGTAAATCCTGGAAAGTGATCTCATCATGTTTTTTCCGGATAATATGTTAATCACCATTAAACATTTCGCGTGATAATTCCATGCTCGATAATGTTTGATAAGAAATTCAAGTTAAAGTTTAGGTCGTAAACCGTGTTCAGAAAATAACATTTGACCTATAGAAAGGTTATATTTTACTATATTAGCAGATAAATTGTCCCTTTTGGGCCATAAATCCCATGAATTAACCCCCGATGACCTTTGGGCCTCAAAGGTAAAAAGTCATCTAGTAAACGTGTCTTTTTTAAATGCCCTTTGAACGACATAAACGACATGAGCAAAACAAATCACAATGTTAAATTAGTAAGTCAGACGCCCCTTCGTGATTCTTGCGTTATGCGAATTTGAACAGGGAAACCTCCCTAAAAAGTCCCGATGTTAGTCACGTGTAACATATTGCGTTCTGGGGATGGGATATATTGTCATTTACCCTGATAATATGAAAATACACTGGTCCACTTGGACGCCGAACTCTGATTGAATTATAGGTGGGCCTCTAATTCGACGGATTTCCGATCTCAGATCCACATGTTAGATCTTGGTCTAGACGGTGGACGATAGACGACTCTGTTACGATTGCTATAAATCCTTGCTAATAGCCCGACTACAATGGCAACGCTAGTCGTCGTGAATTCGGCGATACGCCTTTTCACTGTCGTCGACCACGCTCCGGATACCACCTCACTACAACCACCAAATTATTTAGCTCCTCATTACATTTTTCCCAAACCAATCAAGCTCATCTGACCCCAATTAAAACGACATCTTGATTCAACTTCACCTCGATAAAGTGTCGATGCTTTTAAAACAACATTCATCAGTTCTAACCAAGATATGGCTGTTTCTAATGTACACACGACGACTTTAAAGATTATTCAGATCTCAAAACTAAACAATAATTCATCAATTATTTTTAATGTTAACCGAGTGTGCTTCCCCCCGACGGAATTTGCTTAAATATAATAATTTTTGAAACAGGTTAGATCTTGTTTTTCTCAGGTTGTTATAGAAATTTTAAATAATAAAGGCAAGTACATGTAATTTATACTTATTTTACTGAAGCTTTTGACCAAATCGATCTTTAGATGTGAAAACGTACATGTATTTGGTCTCAGTGTATGCATTCAAGGTAGATGTCAGTTTGTTGTCTTTTTATTTATTTATTATGATAGCTTCAGATCTTTTGCATATGAAACAATTTAGAGGTACCACAAGGCTCTACTTTGGACCCTTTAATTTTTTACATTGTATTAATGATTTGCTTTCTGTTTTTCCTAACTGTGAAGTGTGTCTATGTTAAAATTTTTTGCAACAGTATTTCTGTACATTTACAGTTTAAAAAAGCTAAATTCGTGGTGCATCTAAAATTGCCTTTTATATGCGTAAAAAGTCATTCTTTTTGAATGTAATAAAAGAAAATACTACATAACATTGTAGTATATAAATATATGTTGTCTATACTATGTGAGATATTTATTATAAACTCTATATTAATTTACTCTTAATATAAGAAGAACTTGTGAGAATATTAATTACAGGAATTTCAGAAATTTACACAAACATTCAAATTTAACCCGTAATTATAAAACTGTTCCACAATTTGTTATAGTATCTGTGATAAACTGGTTAAGAAGGAATAATATACGCATCAAATTTATTTATTTTGGGGCGTTATGAAAGGTCGAACTACATCTCTATATAAAAATCATAAAAGAAATTAAGATACCATTTTTCTTGTACTTTTAAATTTGGATACATCATAAATTAAGACAACAATTATAGAAATATATTTTTTAATGATGCAAACTGAAAAACAAACTATGATAGTCGCCATTAAGACTTGTAAGGACAAAGTTTAGCATATAAAAAGTGCAAAAGGAACTAAAAAGAATAAGATCTAAAAAAAATTGTTAGTAAAAGCTCGTAAGGAAACTGAAATGGAGGAGTTAATGAAACACTGTTTAAAAATAGAAAACATTTTTTTAAGATGACACGTAAAAATATTTGTAGATAACGTTTTGCTATGTAAAGAAAAAAAATATTTAACAGTCAAAAAAAGTGTGTGGGTTTAGAATTGCTTAGTATTTTTACGAAAAAAATGTTGACATTTTTCGGTTTATAAAAAAAAATTAATACAAAAGTAACCTGCACTCGTATCTTTAACTGTGACGAGATTGGAATTAATCCTTTAACATTAACTCTACAGTTAAATTAATTAATTAATTTTTGTTTTTCTAACAATACGCATGCTTTAATTTTAATATATTTTTTTTACATATACCCAACAATATGTAAATATAGGATTCTTTGGTAAAATTTTGTAATGATAAATGCTGTTTGAAAAAGTAACAAGTGTGGTAGTTTAAAGCTTCTAGAATGAAGTATGTAGGTGCTTGATTCAATTTCTGCAAAAATAAAATCTTCATATTAGAGAGGTTTCAACAGAAATACCTCATATTCTGCGATTGTCCTTAGCAATTAAATTACAATTAAGCAATTAAAATTACACATAACTGTGATACTGTAAAGATTTAGGTGTGTATTTGGCTACAATTTTAATATTTTAATAATCTTTCGACTGCATTATACTTACATTAAAAATAGATATTCCTATATTTTATCTTGAATATGTTTTACTAGTTTGGAATCTCGTATATGAATGTTTCAAAACAATGTCAAAATTTGTATAGAGAAAGTTTCTCGAATTTTTGTGCTTTAAAATTCATTACTATCTCACTAAAGTTTCTGGTCAGAATTTATTACCGACTTTCTTCAACTTCTTGTCACTTAAAAATAATAATTTTATCACATAAACCTATACACTTCAAAACTGATTGTGCATGCTTATTACCTCAACTAAATTTTTTAATTTCTAAATTCGATATAAGGAAAGTGCAAACCTTGCAAATTCCAATGTCAAAAACAAATGTTGTGTTCTCCTGTTTTTTTGAACGTCTGCAAACTGTAAAATTTCTGACATTGTAGACGTTTTCTGTTTGAGTTTAATTCTTCAAAATTCTGTATAACATTTAACTGACTATTTTCCTTGTTTGTAACTGGATAATCTGTGAGCCAATAAATGCTATTATTATTATTATTAACATTAACAAAAAAACACCTGAAAATTTCCCGTTTTATACCGTTTGAAATCTTATTAATTTCCATCATAAATTATGAAATGATGTTACAAGTTAATGCGAAAATTCTGTATACAAAGTAGTTTTATGTCTACAGCAGGCAACAATTGGGACCATAAAGCCTTATCACAATTTGATTACGTTTATGTCTTTTTCAAATAATGTCCGTTGTCTAACAGGCTTTAATGTAGCATTGGGTAGTAAATTATGAAGTGTCGGATGGCAATATTTGCGGAACTTCATTCGCATAAACCTCCAGGAAAAATAATAAATACCTCATGTTGCTGCAGAATAAAGAAAAGATTTATATATATATCACTTGGCACATTACATTGGAATTGTGTCTATAATTGGCAAGCATTAATCCCCAATATCTGTGGCGCCGAGCTGTTCCCCTTTTGTACAGGGCAAATGTTTGTACCTCATCTTTTTCGCTATCCCTCCTGCGGTTAACAATAGATTTATGCAGATTGTCCAATTGTAACATGATGCCTTCGTTCTTTACAATTCGTACAAAAAGTCTCAAATAACGTTCGTTCCGATGTCTACTTTACGATAGCCTGACCATGAAGCATCATAGCAAGATGCGAGCCCTTGAGCACGTCGCCCTTAGCACTGTGAAGCACTCTTAACCTCCTTAGATCGCTGCTAATCGATTACAGTAGCCAAATAGTTCGCCATTTAAGAAATTTCACAATTCCTGCATCTACCTCAACCGATTACATAGACTTAAATTTTAACATCGAAATGGAAAAAATCCCCTTGAAAATAATTGTCGTAGAGTTGTAAACATAGCAATAACTACCATGTGAGTCATACAACTGGTTATGTATTCACTTCTTTTAAAGAGACTGCTATTTCTTGGAAAAGTGAGAGCAATGGCGCATGCAAAAGGCTGCCTTCTTTAAAATTATCAAATATTTGGATATATCAATTTATATATATATATATATATATAAATCATCCTGTATTACACAAAATTAATCTATTATTATTATTCAAAAAATACTGTTTCCTTTTGTAGGCAAATTTGCATTTAACACTTATTTTTTATGCTAAATGGAAAATTTGAATTGTTGGAATGGTTGCTTGAAATTTTGGTTGCGTCAGAGCTGGTGATGTTGAGAACATGTCCTTGGTTTATCGGTTTGTGATAAGCAGTGCGCAGTTTAAAAACAAAGTAATAATAATAAGATGACAAACTGGCATGTCATTATCTTTATCTTTGAACCAAAGTCATTTCAATTTAAAAACAATCTCGAGTAATGGAATAAAGTCGAGCTGCGGTTCAGCATTACCCTCGTTGACACGAAGACCTTTGAAGCTTTTATCAAGGAGCTTCTAGTTGCTTATCAAAGGGTAACAAAGGTAATAAAATTGGGGAACCGGCTGAAAGTGGAGTAATGGCGTAAGAAAGAGGGTTGTTGGTTATGTTTTTGTTGGTGATGTTAGGAAGGCATATCAATGCACGTTGGAGTCAGCAGTGACAAGCTGTAATTAGTCAATTAAGAGCGTTCCATCGGCTTGCAAGCAGACGAAACGCACGACTACGAATAAATAATAAAATGTTCGTCGTACCAGAGACAATTAAGGACAAGTGTTACTTACAACTCCTCGGTAATTACTAATGTAGCAAACTTTAATTGTTGAAAAACACCAGCTGCGTGACAAATAATAATAAATATAACCGCGAAATTGCGTAACCGTTCATTAAGAACTTGTTAAGACTAAAAATAACTGAACATAAAGAAAACTCTTCATTATCTGAATATCAAAACTACACCAAACTGGATAAGGGCGCTTGTCTTTAATTCATTTATTAATTTCACCCTTTTTACGCTAAAAACCGATGAACCAGTCACAAGGGAGAACAACCACACTCATTACTGTTTATCGATTCTCGGATAATTTAAATTGCTGTTTGTCATTTATCATTGGAATTCTGCTTGATTTTATAATTGCCACCTGATGATCTATGGCGGCGAACTATGTGACCGTTAACAGTTCTAAATGATTCAGTTTGCACCCTTTCGCACAACACTGATATTAAAACATGCAGCTCCAAACGGCATTTTACTCTTTTTTCTTTAATTCATTTCAATCACCGCGCTTTATGTCTTTGAACTAATAACTCCTCAGTAAGAGGATCCACAAATTTTCAAAACATAAGTGGTATGTTTTAGTGTTAAAAATTCCATCGAAAAGGAATTCTCAGTAAATTTTGTTTTTAAACGTTACAACACTCATTATTTATAAATAACTTGTATAACAAATCTGCAAAAAATAGTCGTTTAAAAATAATAGTCATTTCTGCTGAAAGTTAATTTAAAATTCAACAAAATTGACGCTTCTGCTTTGTCACGTTTAAAAGCAAATGAATAGTTTAAAATTATAATTATTGCTGAAAAGTGATTATGTTTTCACATCTTCATATTTCAGATTTTTAATTTGCTATATTATGGCTACATCTACATAAAACTTTTTTGCATTTTTGGCAGAAATGCCGTAAATACAAATAAAATATATTCAGGCATCCCAGCTTATACACCCACCCAAATTATTTCAGTTTTTATTTAATGTTTCGAAATAAATATAGGTACAAGACAAAAACATATGATAGTTTTTAGTTTCATTTAAAACAACATGCAAATTTGTTTTTCAATAAACATATATTTTTATGCACAGATTTTGAATGGGCATGTTATTCTAATATCATGAGAGTGCAGTTTCGTTTAAAAAAAAAAGAAGAACAACTTATTTAAAATTACTATTGATCTTTAAAGTAGAAAATTGAAATTAATTATAATTTATAGAGATAAGTTTCTATCGTGGAAAGGATCAGGCAGACCAAAATGCCCCTTTATTTTTTGCAAACTTAAATAGCTGGACATATAATATTTACTGACGGAAGTTTAAAAATATTTATTCCATTCTAAAGAAAATTTGTAAATAATATGTTTAAAAAGTATTACTATTATATGTACATGAAATTGGGTTTTTTGATTTTGCTAAAAAATATTTCAATTTTTCGTTTTTTTGAGGCATTTGGATTCGATAAAAGTGAAATTGCAAAAATTTTTGTTAGTGAACGTTTGATAAAATATGAATTTTGTTTTTCTCTCTACTTCATTTTTGTTTATTTCTTACTAATTTAGCCACATGTAGTCATTATTTTTGCAAATGAAATACTATCGAAAAAGAGGGAATTAATGTTGTATAATGTATAGGGTCATTATAAATGTTTGTAGTTAAAAGGAGCTGTAAAAATAAATATAAATGGTCTTGTTGCCGCTGTATAATCATAATGATTCGGATTGTTTATTTTTGACATATTTTTGACACGATCTGTCATTACATTGAATTGAAAGTAAAAAAATACTCTTTGAATTATCAATTTAAATAAAATGGTGCATATTACTTAAAAGACAGGTTGTTTATAACATTGTAATAAAATAAGTAAGGAAGTACAAGTGTGTAAGTGAATACATGAATCTTGCGCTAGTAACAGTCAAAAACACTTTTCCCTGTAATTACAATTTTTTAGTAAAAATTGATAATTATTTACATAGAGTGGCAATATTTTCTAAACAATTCACAGCCACCTTTGACTACAAACATTTATAATGACCCAATATAATTTTTGTTTCAACATACCTCGTTAAATCACTTATTTAGAAGCATAATCATATTTTTTTTGCATGACCAAATTTTGACATAATATTCTTTAATGACGTATGTGTATTTTATGTCTATCTATAACAACGATTTCTACGTTAAAATTTCTTATTTTAATCCCGTAACTGTGAAGTGTGATGAAAAACATATCATTTATAAAGCAGATTATCTCATATTTCGTCTTAAAAAGTATGTCTTCATATTTAATTTTTTTACAGAAAATATTCTTTTATAATTCTTAAAATAATTTAATTTTTATAGCTATGTTACTGATTGTACTTTTGGTTACTCTAGTCACAATTTAATAAATACGTTTAAAAATAATTTTAAAAAATTTTTAAATTAGTTTCTTTTTACTACAGAATTATAAAAATAACTCGGACCAATTTAAAGTAGCTTTTATAATAATTATAATTATTTGTATTTACTATTTAGTGTATGGGAATATATGAATACAAAATGGAGGCATCTTTTGCATTATTTGTCTCACATTTTTGACTCTGAAATTATCATGATATAAATAACATGAGAAGAAAATAACAATTAGTTACGCTTGAAAATTAACCCGTTAACAGTCTGACAATCTAACATAGTCGTAAAACCTACACACCATAAAAACTGCAGAAAAAATAACATACAGAAAGAAGTAAAAAATCTGTAATTATTTTTGGGAGTGTATGGCATGTGTGGATAAAATATGTAAAAAATGTGAGTAAACAATTTGTGCGTGATGAGTTGAAACTTGGAGCTGATAATGTAAGGGTGGGAGTTTGGTTTTGGAGACAAAAAGCTTTTAGTGCAAAAATGATTTGCGAAGTTTTTGGAGTGAAGTTTTTCGCGAATGCAAATTAGAAAGTTTGGTGAAAACCATTGGCGTTGGAAATTAATAAATATTAAAATAGTATTTACAATTCAAAATAAGCATGTTTTAATAGCCGGAGTTTTTAAGTAAATATTAAATAATAAGTCGCGTTAATTCGGGTGATGGTAAAAAAAGGTTGTGCCGAGACGTCACGGACAAATTCTGCCAAAAATCAGATCACAAAAACCACGAACTGCTTTGTTATGCACCCCAAGCTAAGCACGCCACTATTTCATTGTGATTTATTTGCACTTCGGTAAAAGAATCGAAAAAACGAATCTGAATCAATCAACCATTACTTTAGATGGAGACCTGCGGAAGATATAGGAGTGAGGTCAAAGAGAGGTCAGTGTCATTCCAAGCCACAACCTCTCCTCGACCATCTGCATCTCGCCAATATCCAGCGAGACGGTCTTAGTTTCTAGTTCTTGGTGAAGAGTGACTATTTCACCTAAATATAAAATTCGGCTTAGGGAAGGCGACAGCCACCGCCAACACAACAGATTATTCACCCTTCTAAAACGCACTTGCTTGGGGCGACATCCCTAAAAATTAAAAGCCACAGATTTGCACTATGCTGTTATAACAAAACTACCCCACCCCTCATTCATACGCCACACAGCCCTACTTTCCAGGACTATCTGGCCGTGAAGAAGTTGAAAAATCAATAATCATCCCACAACAAATGTGTCATCTCATAAAAGAATGAAATACACACACACACACACTCCGTCTCTTCATCAACAATAATTTTAAGGTTAACTCTGAAACAGGGGAACTGCAGCGGTGGAAATTTTCATTCTTGCGCCGTAAAATGTTTAATAATATGCTTAAGTGTTTATGCAAATCAGTCTGACGTCACAAGGCACGTGTCAAAAGGTGACAGGTCAAACGAGCCGATAAATACTAACAATAAATACAATGCGTACGGTCCATGACGATGTCATTGTTTCAGCTAGCTCATGATGCTTTCAAATGTTGATACGCTAAACTTGCTCATTACCAAGCATTTCTTCTTCGCACTCACGATACAATTTATATAATGCGACCAAATAAAAAAGAGGATTCTCCTTTCATGCGTGAGGTAAAAAGCGATATCCGGATATAGCCACGGGCTTGGAGAGAACTGAAAGTATGTACAATGTTTATTACGTTATAAATGATTGATTCGTGTACTGAAGTAGGTATGATGAAGCACGTGCAGGTTGTACTAGGAAGTCTTGTTCAATTTTTATGACACGACTACACAGGTCAGGCGACCAGCAAACTTCATTCCTCATGCCAGCTAGGAAAATGACTGTACACCATCACAGAACGCAAACAATACGAACAATAGACATGCTATTCCAGAGAAAATAAAATTATTTTATAGTCCGACAATCTTATTCCACCCTTTAACTTCCAATATGTAACCGCTAATCACTGTCTCAACCGTATGCCAACACAAATACACCTCTCATCGAAGTTATGTTACAATTTTGAAGGAATTTCAATTGCGCTGAATACACAATCGGGTTGCGTTTCAAGAAATTTCAAACTACATTTTTGTTTTTACCAAAAATCCATATTTCATCATTGACGTTTGGATGTCACGTGACGCAAAAGTGAGGTTATGCCATTCAAAAATTTAATTTTCACTTCCTATTTTTTCCGTGCAAAATATCAATCGTAATGTTCCAATAGATTTTCATTTTTTTAAATTTGTGTACTAGAAAATAATATTATAATAAAAAGGTTCGCCATTAATGTATTTCTCAAATCAAAATTTTGCTATCTTCTTTTTGAAGCTGGTGCCTAAATAAAGATTATAAAATTTGATATTTAATGTTGCAACCAGTTTCCCCCAGTTAACTCTTAGAATCGTGGTTTTACAAAAAAATGTACCTCTCTATGCTGTTAAAGTTAAACTATCAATCTAAACTATCTAAATTAAGAATTCGTGCGTCAAATAAAACAGTACCAATACTAAAAAACTTGGACCAAGCATCTCTTTACAATGATTCCATATTTCATCCATGTAATAAAATATTTTGAAAGAATAAAAACCTTGTTGTCTTTTCTTAACTTTAATATTTTCTAAAAATTAAGAAACATTTTTTACCAGTTACTGTTTGTGAATTTTTTTTTAATTACAGTTTTTCCAAACTTCCCGATTAACAGTAACATCACTTAACTTAAAATCAGTAAAATTCGATCAGAGTGGGCGATCTATAACGTCAGCAAAGTTAGACCTTTGTAATAAAAAATCACGGGTGGTCCGCTAAAAATCTAAATGTTTTTATCAAAAAATTTGACGGGAAGAGAAATTTATTTTACGATCACATTGTAAACGTGATACGAGGAATCGGTAATAAAGCTGCAAATTTCGTTGGTTTTCGTGAATGGGCTGCCACTGTCGGTGATTTAACGGTATTCGGAATTCATTTTAAGAATTACATTAAATGGGTTCTCCGCCTCTTCAGTTGTGAATATGGGTCTACAATGGTCGCAACAAATTTTGAGTGAATGGATAAAGGCCCAGATGTTTGAACCATTTTGCTAAATACACCTTTAAAAGTCACAAATGAGTGTAAAGAAAGTGACAAAAAGATCAAAAGCAAGTAATTTTAAGAGGCGTGCGTACGATCTAACAAACAATGGTACGGAATGATATACGAGACAAACAGATGTATGTCGTAATGTATCGAACGTATGTACTCATCATCGAAAGAAAACACCATCATCAGCAAACAATGATTGACTGATTTTTAAAAGGTCGGGTTTTGCAACATTGTGGTACGTTTTGATAGAAGATAATAATCTAATACATAAAGTTTTAAGAAACAGCGTTTTAATATTCCAGCATCTTTGCCAATGAAACTTTCTAAATGAACAATTGAAAGGATTAGAGAAACTTCGCAATCCTTCCGCGACAATATAAAGTCGTCTTGAACATAAAATGCTTTATATTAACAAGTTTTAATTGTTTGGATTGTCAGTTAGAATTGATGAGCGCAAATCTGAATTAGCATTTGTGGTTTAATTTGAAGTGTCGGTGTCGGTGACTATGCTATTAATTCTATCAGATACCATCACATGCGTCGACTTGGATCAAAAAAGTTCCAAGAGCGAGACAATTGCAATTAAGCGCTTATTTATAGAGAGATGTCAGATATAAGTACAGGTCAAGAATTTAAAATCCTATTTTTAAACTCCAAATGCAATTAAGCGACACTGCTATGTTAATGGCTACACATTTTTTTGCATTTCTAAGGCGATCATTGATCTCGAATTTCTTAGGACAGGTAAAGTTGAAGGGAGAATGGGAGATAAATTAGTTCATCAGAGGGTCAGTGGGGAGCTAATAGTATCGAACAGATCCTTGATTATGCCTTTGTTTCAGATGCCTGCGGTTTGAGTGACGTGGCCCATATCGAGTCCATCCAGGAGAAATCCCAGTGTGCTCTGGAAGAGTACTGCCGGACGCAGTACCCCAACCAGCCTACTAGATTTGGAAAATTGTTGCTACGACTGCCCAGTTTACGGACAGTGAGTTCGGCGGTAATAGAACAGTTGTTTTTCGTAAGGTTGGTAGGGAAAACTCCTATTGAAACCTTGATAAGGGACATGTTACTCTCTGGAAGCTCGTTTTCGTGGCCGTACATGTGATACTTGAAACTGTACTAGGTGTACTAGTCAAATGTCTTATTTAACGGAAGCAAATTCATCTTAACATTCGCATAGACTTCCAGTGATATTAAAAGTCAGTGTTTCTGGTGGCAGTGCGAGGTGGAGATGATGGTCCACAGTTTCGTTACTTTTCGGACTCTGGTGAGATGAGGCAATACTTGCAAATCACATATCAAAGAAGCAAAGGTCAACCTGATATCACATTGCCAAAAAACGACTGAGTTTCATACTCGGATCAAATACATGTTCCTTTTTATATGAAAACGAATCTGTTTCAAGTGGAAATCTAATAACTTTTACCACGTATATAAATGTGTATTAGTAATATATTTTATTGGATTTGTACGATATGTAAATACGTAGGTTTTTCTCATGAAAAACGTTATTATTGTTTTGATTTTTCAATTTAGTCAGTGTTCACATTTGTTTTTTATGGTTTAAGTAGTTGTTTGTTATTAGTTGTTATCATGATTGTTGTTATGACTTTTCACTTTTTTTATATTTATCTTCTCTTAATGCGATAGATGGCCAGTTTTTTGTAAAGTATTTTACTTAATTTTTACAATTCTCGAAAATTCGTACTTAGACTGTCGATTTCTATCTTTATTACCAGTTACAAAAAAACATTAAATCAAAATCAAAAAACCCATAAATGTTGAATTAAGTTAAGTTTTTAAATATGAACTTGTCTCATGTTTTAGTCCCCAAATAGCATAGTTTTTAGTGCAATTTTACTTTTTAAAATAAAATGTTTTACTCACTTATTTATTGATATTTCTTATAAAAAGTTATGTTTATAGTCTTAGAAATAAAAAAAAACGTGAATTAGAGTATATTTGGCTTTCAACAAAAGGCCAGTGCCAATATCGATCATTAGTCGATTTTAATCATAGTACATTATTCGGGATTTCTTTATGTTTGTAACAAACCGTGTATATAATGAATAGTAAAATAAATAAAAATGACTGTATTTATACTTGTGTCTTTCATTTCAAAAAAAGTATCCGAATATGAAATCTACCATAACTAAAATGTTGCCATTATTTTGCTCCCACAGTTAAAAAAAATCTACATGTGATAACTGAATTAAGGATCTAAGAGTGGTCAGAAATAATTTTATATTTCTGATAAACTGTATCATTCTAAATCAGTGTTTGATGTTCAAATAGCAATTTTTTTGAAAACATATCAAAGAAATTTGAAATAACGCTTTAGTGATGCCACGAGACGAAATAAGACGAGAAGAAATTCGGTGTTTCGAATCGAGAAAAAATAAAATAAGAATAAACATAAGGAAACATACACTATTTTAGTGGCATTTTTTAAATTCAAAGTTTTTTTCTATCATTCTTTCCTAATAACTGAACTTCATAAACGTACAAATTTCCTTTTCAATTTACAGTTATGGATTAATAAATAATAAGACTCTCAATTTTTTTCGAAAGACCTTGACAAACTTTTACATTTTGAATTCGCTATTGCCATTTATGGACTTTTTCATAATTTCGTAAATAAAGCACAGGGTCTGTCAGAACTCTGTCTGTCAGAAATGAGGCTGGATAAGAATTTTTTTGTTCTCGTCTCGCCTGTTTCTCAACACGTCATTTCTCTTCTCGAAGGCGTCAGTCACTATATCTATTAAAAACATTTAAGAAAATAATAATACACTATTAAAAAAAAATTATTATCATTTCGAACTAAAGTGAAAGTAAAATTTAAGTTGTTTTGTTCCATAATTTTCAATTATTTATTTATGCACAATTCATTGTTTATTAGATGAAAAGGACACGACTAAAAATATTATCAAAATAGTTTAGTCTTTTGAATATTCATAATGATAAAAATGTGTTCCAAAATTTACATTATTATATAATAAACATAATTTGGTTATTTTTCATTGAAAAAAAAAATCTTAGATATTTGGCACTAGTTTACAATATTTCGGTATTGTTAAAATAATGATTCAATATTATCTGTTGTGATTAGTTCATGCAGACACAACTTAGAGACTGAGCGTAAGACGCAACAGCTAAACCATGAAATTACAGTAGAGTAGTTTATTCAAAAATTAGTGACAGAGCATACGTCCGTAAATCACAATAATCAGCTTTTACGTTGAGTTCATGTTAAATACTGTCCTTTTTAAATTACACGATTTTTTGTCATATGCTGTGAAAGCAACAGCAAGTTTTTCATTTATAAGATAAATATTAAATACAATAAAAAATTTTAATTAAACTGGTTTCATCGTATTACCTTTAGTTTCAAAGTTTTGTCTACATGAATCAACAATTACTTAAAGAATTTTCTATCATATCGTGCGTACAACAAAAATCGACTACGAAGGAGGCGTTGGAATCTTCANNGATCTACGTCATACGTTTTTTAATTCATGGCCCACTTGACGTCGTTTTTTGTTGTACGGAATATATATATACATACATCATTAAAAATGGAATCTTTTTGTTCTTTTCGATAAAATACATAACTTATTTTAAATGGTTACTCTAGAAATCATTAACATTCAAATCATTAAAAGAAAAAGAAATTTTTTATTACTACAGTTTACAACAATTTCAACTGCAAAAGGTCACCTTATTTTCCAACAACAGAATACATTTTGAACACATTGGTTAAAACAGATAAAAACCACAATGGTCAAAGATTCTGAATTTTCTTACTTTTCGCTTGACTTCTACCTAGTGAGAATAGAAACATTATATTTTTTTCTTATTTTAATATTCAAAAATCAAAAAAATGTTTAGATAGTTAATTTATAATCAGACAAAAATAGAAATTTACTGTATTAAAATGGAATCAAAACTCATTCGAAGTTGCCGAAGGAGGGTTTTTGGTTATTTTAGCTTGATTATGCAATCAATTTCGATGGCTCAGGTGCTCCACGACACAGCTAACGATAGCACTTAGTATAGAGGAGGGCAAGAATAGGACAAAAGAGAAAAGAATTAGCGCTCAGCTGCATGCAGCTAAAGTGCAAAGTTTCTGAATAATAAACACTTGTTAATTATGCTAAAATACTTCAGTCAATATTTTAATTCCATTTCGGCATCTCGTTTCCTTTGTAGTCAAAGTCCGTCATGAACAGGATCAATTCCTCGATGTGCTTGCTGTAAACGTACCTTAAATGTGGGAGTGTAAAAAAAAAAAAGGTATCAATACGATAAGTTCGCGTTTTAGAGCCCAGTGTAAAAGAAAATCGAGCGTCGTTGTTGAATAATAAACATGTTTATAAAAGGAAATGAACTTTTTATCTGTTCAACCTTTGACATCCTATACAAAGACCAGTGTAGTTGATTGACACTTTTCATTTGGTCTTGTTTCCAATTCAAAAGTCATCTCGCGTCGAAAAAATCAATGGCCACGTCAAAATTTAAAACCGAGAAAAAACCATTGTGAAGGCAAAGATGCAGAATAGTGATAGTGGAGCCCTCCTCGGTTTTTCTGTTAAAAATTAAGCCAAGTTTACACCCTGACCGTCTAGTGCTGTTATCGATCTCATCCGACTGTGATAAGATAATTCCTCCGTGTTGCCGGTTTAAACATGCTATGGTCCATGCACCTGTTGACTTGTAATTAGTTGGACGATCTCGAACAGTTACCTGATTATCCTGCGAGGGAGGGAGTCCTGTCACATAGGAACGTGGGCGTATCTATTGACAGTTTTCTAGTAGCCAATCGCAGCAGGTCAACCGTTACCGTGGTTACCATCTTTGTCCTTACTTGTGATAAAGCAATCTGCTCCTTCTACTTAGATCACCGGATCTTTACAAAAACCCGCCAAGACTCCCGATTATTGCAGATTAATGTCCTTGAAAGAACCGATACGGTTGCCCTGCAACCAACTCGGACGGCCATTATTACAAAATTCTTACACATAAGAAAAAAGCCTGTTTGTACAACAAACTTCTGATAAGCAGTTAATATGTACGCAGCTCTTTAATTAGCAAAATGATAGGAAATTTTTACGTCCGCATGAGCAAAACAACTATTTATAATTTTGATAACGACGCCAGTAGCGTCACTAGTGCTGGCATTTCAACACAGAACAGCATTAACTAAATCCTCAAAAAATAAAAATATAAAAATTGTACTGACGATTCGGGTTTCTTTTGAAAAAAATTATTATCATTATAGATACTGAAGCGAATATTTGACGCTTTTTTTAGGAAACTTCTATCTTTTTAATTCATCAGGATTTCAGTAGAACACCAGATCACTCGTATATAATTTAGAAAGAAAAAACACTTGAGAGTGTAGGATTTCTTTTTATATCAAGAACTGACACATACATAGATGGCAGCTATTTGATTTTTGGTAAATGCACAAAATCCCAGATTTTATTGATTTATTACTGAATTACTGAAACAGGCGTGGGTAAAGAGGTATTTCTTGCTTAAAATGTTTAGTGTTTCGTTGATCTAGCACACTTTTTTGTAAAATTTTCTATTTAAAAATAGAAAGCAAGCAGTGTAAAATGGTCATTTTTCCTATAACAATGGGGAAAAATGGTTCCTACCAATTTTTAATAATGTATATGTGTCATTACTTTCAAAATATTCATTATTTTTAGAGGAATTATGCCAGTTTCGAAAATTACAAGAAATTTTTTGTTTGTCTACATGTCCTTTCAGTGAAATTACTTTTTAGATTTCACATGAACAGTTTTTTTCAACATAACTTTATTAAGTTACTCACTAGGATTTTAATATTAAGAAATATGTTTTATTGTAATTTATTTATCGATGTTGCAAAATTGTTTCTCAAGAATCCACTTTACACCGTCTGTAATACCAATAATAAAAAAAAAACTAAAATAGAAATCGAATTCTTACAAACCGAATTTGCCTGTAAGTGTAATTCTTTTTAAGATAAACATAATGCTGATGTAGAAAAAAAGAGTATTTACCTCAACCTATTTAGTTTGTAAACTAATATTTTTGCTGTAAATAAAAATAGCTAGCAGAAGTTCCGTATAAATATCGTCTACTTATGTAACATACTGAACTGCAGTTTTAGAGTAACTTTCATCAAAATGTCTAGTTTTCAAGGGCCAGAAGCAGTAGAATTACACTTTACCTGAAGCGGGTTATAGGTAAATTATCTGACTCTGTCTGGTCAGGCAATAAAACATTAAAAATAAACCCCTCCTTGTACAAACCAGTATTTCATGTAGGTGGAAATTGTGCTTGCTGCAACCTTTAACTGCACAGCATTTCTGTAGCTGTTTTACAGCGCTTCCTTTCAAT
>QDEB01107661.1:0-19204 GCA_004193795.1 Asbolus verrucosus | reverse complement strand
TAAGAAAAGTGTCTGCGCTTTGGATTTTTAAATGCTTACACCTGGACGAAAATTGTATAGAAAAGAAATTTTGCAAAATTTGACTTCTATAGATGCTGACAGCGATCTTTTATTTAAGATTGTGACTGGAGATGAAATCTGACTGGGACCCAAACGAGAATCCATGCAATAGGTTCATAAGAGCTCATCTCCTTACGAGTAACCTAGAACTCAAACATTTGAAAAAATAGATGGCGATGATAATGAAGGGATATTACTGACTGAGTATATGCTAAGAGGGTCTACACTCAATGTAGAGGTGTATGGCAAGACAATTCAAAACTTGAAACTGGCATTGCAAGAAAACCATCCTCATTCTTGCAGACGCAAGAATATGTTGTGCGATAGTTGCAAGCGCATAAAGTTCAGTAAATAATCAACCACTGCGGCTTCACTGAACTATACCATCCATCTTACAGCCCATCACCTAGCGACTAGGTGCTATGAAAAAACATCTTAGGGAAAGAAAATTTGCTTTAGAAGAGGCTGTTGACCAATATTTTGTAGACCATCCAAAAGAATTTTTTTGACTCAATGGAGCAGTTGCAGAAATGTGTGAAAGTTTATCAGTGTCGAAGGAATTTATGTTGAAAAATAAAATATTGTTTAAAGTTCATGCGTTTTTTAAGTTGTTCTCGAAATTTAGGTGCCTTCTAAATCGAATTCAAAATTTTTCGTCGAAAATATACAAAGTGTAACATTGTTTCTAAAATCTTTCTTTAGAATTTTATTGTTGATAAGGCATATGATATTTTGGTGAGAATGTCATATCAATATTAACTATCTTAAAATTTGAATAGATCGGTACTTGTTATACTCGTTTTCAACAAACATGTTTTTATTTGTAGAAGCACGAATATAACATTTCTACTTTAAATTGAAATCGATATGTAAGTTGGTGGAGGAGAAGACAGGTCATAAAAGTTGCTCGGCTCGGTTAAATTTCCCGGAAGAATGGAGGATAGATATTTTAGATATCTACAATATTACAATCATTACATAAGTATAGGCCGTTCCAAAATAAGATTGCAAGATTTACATTGAGAATAATAGAAAAGAAAGAGAAATGGTTTTAGAATATAAGTAGAACGAAATAACACTGATACAGTAATGTAATAAATTATCTTGAGTTTATGTTATTTAGATTAAAACTATGATTATTTTGCTTTAACGAAATGATGGAATTGCATAATTCTTTATTTATAGTATGTACTAGGTTTCTACAACTTTGAAAGGTGAAACTGTTTTCAACTAGAGGAAAAAAACAGTGAAATTCATTTTGTTCTCGCTACATATTCGTCGACAAGTACTATAAGAGAACTTCATTCCAATAAAGTGTAATAATTAGATCCTTCTTTACTTTTAAACAGTTTATTTGCAATAACTGGTTAAATTATACGAAATTCCTATAAAGGATGTCAAGTGTGTCTCTGCCTCTATTACAACTGATGGACAGTTTAAGAATTTTTGGGATAATTATTCAACTATTTCTCTGTTTTACTCGCATTTCTGAAATGTTTCATCTAACTTGCCCAACATACTGTGTAACACAATTTTGTTGTTCTTCCAGTCTATTAAATAAATATTTAATTAAAAGCGCGGTCAGCATATGCCTTTTCAAGTCATTAATTTCAAGGGATCTTCGTTCCTGAGATGAAAGAATAGAAATTTTCAGTGATAAATTTGAAAAAGGAATTTTTAGCTGCTTGTGAAAGATAATAGAATGAATTTGAATCTTTTTTGCTCACTGGGGTTTGCAGTTTAAGATTAACTTGGGTTCTTATGGATACTCGTGATTTATTGCAAAGGTATGGAATAAATTCTGTTACCTATTTGCAGATGAACAAACCAGGTCAACTTTGTGGATAATCTTATCTTTGCGGCTGGGCCCGGGCAGCCCAGTAATTGAATTAGTGGTACAGCAGCTGCTGACTCAGTCTCTTGGAATTATTCATGGCAAAGTCCTCAGTCTACGGTAGAACGACTAACGAATTTATGCTTCCTCGTCTTTATATTCACAACTTGTTTGCTTGGCCAATTGTCCAGGTACACTCCGTCTCTGAACTTTATAAGCCATGAATAAATAGGACAGAAAAACATTAACCATGTCTAGTTCGTCTTTACTACATACTTCCCTGTTTATTCAGGCTCCTGCTAATTTTTTCATTTCATTTCCGTAAGTTTTTTTTCAGTAGTAAAACTTCAACAAAGGAATTACTACTAAAATTGAGTCATTATAGCTGGCTGGCAAACAGCGGGTGTGTGTGTGTGTGTGTGTGACCAATATTCCAGGTTTCATTCTAGAAGGATCTGCACGTTTTCAATTTGGGAGTCTCGAGGCACACACGTTTCGCTCTATCCATGTGATTCTGCAACAACGAGTGCGATTCTGATGGGCATGCATGATAGTAGTATCAGATTTACCTAATGGAAACACGGACAAATATTCTTTCTTTTATATTTACATAATACCACCCCGGAAATATAAATAAAACTCGTAGTACATTGCGATTCCTCCTTAAACATGTCATATTCAGAACTCGAATTTTATGGAAAGCTTGATTTAAAATAAGATACGCTTTCAAGGACTATGTCAGATTTAAATGAATAATTTTGTTATTGTATAGTCCAGGATAAATTGTACTGAAATATTCAATTTAAAATTAAAATAAAAATTGAATTGAATTTGGTTTCATTTGTAACATTTTAACAACAAACCTGAATTAAATGCGAACATGATGTAGGTAACTTTGTACCCGATGTACCCGATGACCAGTTTCAGTATCTGATGGGTATAATATAGTGAGTGATGACTGATGGGTGAAACTGAAGTACAGTTTTTCTTGACAGAATATTTATTTGTGGATTCTGCTGATTATAAAATAAAATTTTTTTCTCAAGAGTCATAAAAATATATACAACTGTCAGAAGTTCACATTTACCTGCCAGTAACTGTCAAAATGTAAAAGATTTATGACTGTCGTTATGAAAGTCTTCACATAAAATGGCACTATGCAGAAAGTGACCCTAAATAAGAACAGAATACTAGATAACGTCATATTTAAATGCGCTGTTAAAACTGAGTTATTAGAAAGTATTGAGGTTATCTGAGGTAATGAATAAGATTTACTGGCACGTTTGTTCAGATTTGATAACACAATAATTAATGTGACTTTTCCTAGAAATTTTATGGATGCATTGGGCAAATCAATAGCGCTCAAAAAACTGTTTTTACTTTGATTTACATGAAGATCATTAGCGATAAATTAAGGGGTCAATTTTTTAAGTTCCTTAACATTAGAAAGGACTCAACGATAAATTTAACAGGAATTGTAATACGAAGTCCTTAAATTTAGCATTAATTGTTTTGAAATAAATCGTCTAATAATGAGTTTTTGTCGCAAAATTAGGGCCTAAAGTGGTAATTAATTGTACATCGATAATATTTATTTCATCAATTTGTTTATCTGTTTTATTTATTATGCATAAATATTAACAAGAGGCCAACAGTTTATATTACGATAATGGCTCTAGTTAATTATTGTAATTATGGATTTGGGATTTTCAACAAATATACTCCACTGTAAATATATTGGCTGCAATGTATTCAGGATTCTTAAAAATCGTTTGGTGTTGTCTAGTAAAAAAAATTCTTTATAAGATAAAGAAAGGAGGAAAATATATTCATTTTGTTTTTTTTACGCTGAATAATACTAATAAAACAAAATATGGAAAAAGATTTCCCTTAAATTTATCTTATCTTCCACCGTATTATAAATATGTAAACATATTTTTTTTTACTTTTATTATAAACAACTGACCGATTTCGCAAAGTGCTTGTCAAGAACATGAGCTGTTTTTATGTTTATTGTAACATAGGAACATGTTAAAAATTAATGAAATGTTGGTTACTTTGAAATAAACAACGTGTTACTATATTGTGGTAAAGCTATTTTATTGAATTATTTAGTATTCTTTACCAATACTGTTTAACTTTTGTTTCATTTAAGTATACTACACTTTCAATATATGTAAGGCATGACACGAACACACGAAAAAACAATTTTACCTCAAAATTAGTTTGTCTAAGAATTTCTTTCAACTTGAACTCACGAGTTAAATTTTTGTTCAATGATTCAAGATAACACTTTCAAATACGAAGCGGTTTCCCCAAATCCACATAAGCCAATTTCGTTTTAAACAAAAAATTTTAGGTTTCACCTTGCATACCATCAAAATAAATTTATTCCATTTCTTTTTAAACACACTGATGGACTCTTGATGAAACAAATTCTCTTTACGAGTGATTTAAAAGATAATCGAAGATCAAAATTCACTCATTGTTTCAATGAAATTTGATTTATGAATGTAAAATTAAACCACATAATTTATAACTCATTGGACCGATTTTGATGAAACTTCATTGAAATATTCAATTTCTACTGTGAGTTTGAAGGTTAAGAAAAGCGTATAACTTTGGCACGTTTGGTAATTAATGTGAGTGTGTCAGTTCAGGTGCAGATTCTGCATCTAAATTTATGGAAAGGAGAAATCTATTCAAAAACGGGTCAACAAACATGCGAGAACCTTCGACTTCAAAGTTCCATCCACTTCAAAGATGTTTCAGGATATGCTACATGTTTAAATAATATGCATACATGCTTATTTTTTTCTGATAAATATTGTTGATATATCCTCATGGCTAGTTATAAACGAGTTTGAATAAAGATTTATATCCACTTCTGCTTTAAGATTTATAAACTGTTAGACAACTGCATTTCCATATTTATGAGTGCAGATCTGATATCGGTTTTTAAATTTTTTTGGTTCGGAGTTGAGTGTCGATCGATGAAGTCTGTTCGTATTGCGTGCTGTGGTGGTGCTTTAATAATAGTCCTGATGGTGTGATCCCTGACGACGCTTCGAGCCTGAGGCGTAGAGTCGCCGACAGCGTCTGGGTTGGCAAACGCGGCGGGACCGTTTCATCTGTATGCTAATACACCGCAAATTGCACTACCCTCTCCTTATTACTCTCGCTTATATTGGGCGAGTAATAGCCATAAATATTGAATCATTGCGGCCCTAAGCTCGTATATTACATGATTGATTTTTTCCAGAAACATGTCTAGTTGTTAGTCATGGAAAATCAAGGCTCAATTGGGCGAAGTTGCCGCACAATTTGGTTAGGAACTTAACAGACTGTCAGTTGGTATGAGGGTGTGTTAAACAGATTTGCAGATAAATTGATGCGGATTTGCTACATGATTGCTTGACCATAGGGCACACCTCCGGGGATCTAAAACATTTAATTAAAAGCCTGTTACATCTCACAAGTTAACCATTACGAGAAATTGGACGTGACGGTGAGAGGCTCCCCTTGCGGGAATCGACGCTCGATTTAGGGAATTCAAATGGGAATAAAAGGATAATCCACAGTGATGGGAACATTACAACAATAATCCCAAATGTTCACTTGTTAATAAATAATCAAAAATACTGCGTTCATTTTCGTTAATGAATCGAGTGGGGATACTTTATTAAAGATGTTCCAGTTTAATTTAATCTTAAGCAGACATAAATCCTTGCTAAAGCAAATAATAATCATAATAAATGCAAATATTGACGACGGTGGCTTGACGAATTTGTCTTGAGAAATTCCGGATTTGAAGATTCTGAAGGGTTCTAATAACTGTTTTAGTTAGTGAAGTAGGTTATAGTTTCAACAAGTAAATTTTATTAGAAATTTCTTTCAAAGTTTAACAATTTTCTTGATGAACCTACTCCAGTAGATGCATTTTTTAAAATTGCTATGACTTATGCTTTTCGGTGGTTTAATATTAATAAATGTTCTACAGTAAATTCAGATCTCCTGGATTGTCGAACATAAAAAAATTGTTGTTGTTTAGATAGACAGATCAGTAATTTTAACATTCCAGTTTTTGGACTATTTAAATTTGATAGAAACTGTGTGTAAATTTTCACTAAAATGGCTTTTACCCTTGACATTACAAATAATAACTTCTGTTATGCCTCTAAACTAATTTCTGAGCTTGTTATTGTACATGACGTTCCTGTACGCCCCTAACTGTTGAATGTTGTATTTTCATCATTCGTCAGCAAAGGATGAACTTCCAGCAGTACTTTTGAGGCTTTAATAAGGATCTAAATATAATTTTCCTCATTGATACTTGTTAAATTTCATTTTGACAGTTCAGAATTTTATTGAATGAACTTTAAATAACTGCTTCCTTAGTTTTTGTTGGGAGAGCTTCTTAAAATTAAATTTAATAATGTGGTTGTATTTTCGAGTCATATTATTATTTAAATATATGTTTTATGTAACCTGTGCAGTTCGACTGTTCAAAATAACCAAAACAAAATTTTAAACCAAAAAATTGAATATTCTCGGTGTTATTATTGTGTCGTAAGATTGGCAATTTTAAAAAGTTCGTGAGATAACTTAAAATTACTTCATCGAATTTTTCAAATTATTTGCTTCCAATTTCCTAATTTATGTTCACAAATTTTATTTTTTTAGTATTTATTCCCCAAATGGTCATTTACACATTTGGCAGAAGAGCCTCCGAAGTTCTTCTCTGGTGTATTGCAAACTTTTGAAGCTTTTAGACAAGAAAAATGAAACGTCGGCAGTGTTAATAAAGGGATAGGGAATAAATAAAAAAAAGTATTGCTACGTGAAAAGCGTTTGTTAGCGAGGCGTGTATAAGGGAAAATAATAAATATCTCTGCGGAAAGTGGACTGAAGTTAGTAGAAACGTTAAGGAAAACAAAATCTAGTTCATAACCTTTTTGTCAAACTCGAACAAATATCAGTGTAAGCAATCCACAGAAAGAAGTTGTTATACCGCTGCACACTGGGGATGGTTGTGACAAATATATTTTGTGTCACATAATAATCTAAGTTCGTTTTTAAAGTTCCAGCTATAAAAAAGTCCTTTCGCTGCGAAAGAGGGAATCTCACCTTCCATTCATATTTTGTTTTTGAAATCCCGGTCGTAAAAAATGTTTCTTTTCCATTTATGTAAGTGATATCTCCAATACAAGCGTTATTTTTCATTCATGGCATTCTGCGTATGTTTTTATCGCAGATACAGCTCTTAAGAGCTTTCTATCGATTGATCGGTGGTAACAGTAGGTCATTGTGTCAGAGACAAAGTGGGCGCTGAACGTCGACAGCTGAAAGTTACGCACGGCCTACAATTCATTCATCGGGATTTAACGTTCCTTCCGATATTTTACAACCTGCCTTTGAATATCCTATTTTCCTTGCTGATAATTTTGAACTACATTAAAAGCGAACATGAGATGAAGAAAGTTATATTGCGGTCCCGAATGTTATGATAATGGAATTACTAAATTGAGAAAGTTCTTGCTGGATGATCCTCGCCAAACGCAAAATAACACGAAATATCCGGAAGGGAAAACCCGTCGTCAATTGCATACCTATTCAATTTTTTCCATTACGTTTCTAAAGTTTTCTAATTCACCTGAATGTCTATACAAATTGAAATCGATGTTTTGCTGTTGCAAACAAAATTAGTTCTGAGATATATATTAACAAGAACAATCATAGTTATGACGGTGAGTGTCAGGGAGATGTATACAACTTCGTGTAGAAAATAAGAAACTTTATAAAATTCACAAAATATCTTTTCAAGGTAACGAACTTATAAGCCTATAGACTATTTTATTAAACTAATAGAATCCACACATTCCTAACCTGTCAGATGCAATATAATCTCGTAATGGCGAAAATTTTACTTTAACTGCACTTCAGCAGATGTCACCTCTAATGGATATTTAACAGAAACTTGATTAAATTGGATAACTTTTGGTACCAGGATAGTCGGGGTCCAGATCTCATTTTGAGTTTTGTATTGTCGGAAAAAGTTGCGGCTGGAAAGAGTGCTATTCGAACCGATTTTTCCTGCTCTATCCGAATCTGTAGGTTATAAAGTCATCACGGATTGCGAAATACCCTTAATTTGCCATTTTGTCATTTATAGTCATTATTTCTCTCTGGAAATGTGAAGTCTATGAACTTCTGGTTGCTACAATTATTTCTTAAAAAATTTTTCATCGACAGCGTACACTATGTGTGTATAATTGATGTATGTTATAAGGAGATGATAAATATACTACAAAATTTGAATTTATTTTTGCTGGAAACAGGATATTTCTATCTGTAACACAAGGGAAATTACGATTTTTTAAATTTACCCTCAGCTATCGTGATTTAACGAAACGGCGTTCCGAAGCTATATTTTCAATTAAAAAATATTGTTCCGTCGTTTAAACATATGTTTACACTGTCAAACGGAAAAGACTACTAAATTTTTGGTTTTTGTTCTCTTTTACTGGGTTGTTTAACATTTTCGACAAAAAAATTTGTGTACAATTAGAAATAAAGTGCAATTTGTCAAATGCGATACCATTGGACGAATTTTCGATCTCTGCAAGTTACGCGGTGCCTAAAAATCCCAACGACCAAACAGGCAGACAGTAAACTTATTTTGTTACTGAAGTTGTTGCTAATTACTAGTTGAGTAAATTTCAGGCAAAGCCTTTATTTAGAAATTCTACTTCATCCTGTTCAAATTTTACAAATTTAAATATTCTAAAGCATTGAGGAAGCATACTTTATTGCAGTGTTCTTGTATGGGAATATGCTCAAAATATAGCGTCACTAAAATTTCGCAAGCAACTGCCTCTGTGTGCATTCCACAGACACAAAATTAAGACTCTAAACAAGTTATTGCTCTTATATACCCTAACGCTATTTTTATGTGTACTGAACCTGTTACCAAACTAATATGTAGCATATATTCATTCCACTGTTGTATATTTTACTTAAATAACAAAAAATTAAAAGAATTTTTTTTCTAAAATGTTTCATGAATTAACATATACTTATACTGATTTTTTTTTATAAGGAAACCTCATTCAGTGATTTTGTATACCGAGCTATGCAGAAGAAAGAGTGCTAATTACAAATAAAACAAGAATATGATTTGTACTAAGTTTTTACTTAAAATTCCATTTCAATCCTTTGAGACTTGCGTGTTAAAAAATATACAGTTGATATAGAATATAGAAATGCAATAATACTTATTTTATTATAAAGATTGTTGGAATTAATAACTAAGGACTAAATCAATTTTGGATTTATAACTGTGGAGAAAAATGTAATATGTGATAAGAAAAAGAACACAAATTTTTTAATTTTAAAATTTTCCCTTACAGCCTGGAGGAAGTTGTTATATATCAAAACATCTTTCTGTGAATTAAAAGCTTTAATAAATTTAAACTTAATTCTTTGTCCCAACGCAATTAGTGAATAAAATTTGATTTTTAATGTATTTCATATATTTTATATAAGATAACGAAGGACCAACAGATATCAACACTTTTGATAAACTGATTCGTCTTGGGTATGCCAATTTAGCTTTATATATAACAGTATAAAATTATTGCCACATAAAAAATTGTTATTACAATTTTTAAAAATGTTATCATAAATATTTAAGGTGTTACTTCAAATTTGTACTAAAGTTAAAATTTAGCAATTACTGTAATCTGATAGGAAGGACACACCGAATGTTTCAGATACAATAACATAAATATAAACTTTTTGAGGAATATTTGTCGCATGTTTTAACACTGAGTACCTTAAAACAACTCTAGGTAACAAAGTAGCAAGTCTGCCATTGTTTGTAGCTAGCGAACCAAACTGAATTGCGATGGAATAAATTTCAATTAATTAATTAATTTTTTGTCACTGCTTACAAAATCGCCAGCTAATTAAAATTTTCCTTTTAAATTATTGCTAACGATCGTCAACTTAGCTATAGTTGTTTCTCAGTTTCTACAAGACCATATTTTTTTAAATGGGCGATTCTTACTTTATCGGAATAATTATTCTTAACAATTTTGTAAAATCAAATTCATACAATAAATAAAAATAAATGATTAAAATAATTTCGTTTTTTAACATATTAGCAGTACAGTTATTTAATTAATGAGTGGAATCGCACTTCTTATTCTCAAAAATAAGTGTGTTTCACTTTTAACAATGTTAGAAATCAACATATGTTCTAAGTACTGCTGCAATGGTATAACTTCTGATAATATTTCCTTTTTACATAACAACGACACAAATTCAGATTCAACTTTTATTTCATAAATACGCCGTCAAGATTTGTCGTATTATCAAAATTTGATTATATAAACGGGTGTATATTGTGCATATGTATAATTAAAGTGAAAACACGTGTCTGTGTTGAGTTGTTTTGGATTTAACATTATTCTTTAGTTTTAGTCCTTTTGACCTGCGTCGGTGGGTCTCTTCAGACGGTGTGGATTGTAGCGATGGTTGAAAGTTTCAGAAATTTTTTGTGACGTAGGTATAAAGTAGGTACTCGTACAAAGAACAAAAGCACGGATCTATTCAATACGTCTAAAATTCTGCAAATGGTAAGACGGGAGAACTTCAGTCAATATAGAACAATGCACGTCTCCGTGAAATAAAACACCTAGATGGAAATTGTCATCAAAGGAAAATCTCATCCGTGGGTATCAAAAGAAGGATTAGTAATTAGTAATTAGTGCGTGCTCTGCACTTGCAACTTCAAAGCGTCGCCGCCTTGTACGAGGACGGTAGTTCAAGTGCGCTTACAGGAGCTCTTTAATTAGAGCTTCGAGCTTTTTCAGGAACACGTCAAGAGGTGGTAACGTTAAATTTGCTTACTTTCAAAAAAACCCCTGTTATTATTAGTTCCCTTATGTTCGTTCTTTTCTTTTTATTTACTTAATCGGGGTTTTATATTCTCGCATTCGTAATTTGCGCGTTAAAGTTGTTCAAAGAAGTTGCGTCAGAGTTGAGATAAATAAGTGTTGTCCTTGAGAGTCACATGAATGTAAGTTGTCTTTTCGGTTTCGGTGACTGAAGCAATAAAAAACTTTCGTTCAAAGAACTTATTTACTTGAGCCCTGGTCTTTTCAAAAAAACCTTTTCTCTGAAAATATCACTTTCATATCTGAAACAGCAATAATATTTGTCAGAGTCTTCATAAGAGTGGCTTTTGGAAACGGCTTAATACCTCCTGACTTTATTTCGTGGTTATTGCTTTGGCCTGACCGAAGTTTCCACACTAAGACCACCTCCAGCTCGATTGTTTTATTCGATTTATGGGCAGCTAGCTGTAATTCAAACATGTTATATGTTTTAATTATTCAACACAGATTGTCAAAGAATTTTAAATTTGCTTTTTGTTGGAAGTTACGATAATGTTATTAAACAGCTTACACATCCTCTCTCACGAAAGAGAATAATAATAATATTTCTAGAGTAACACTAATATACAACTTAAAATGTACAGACATTATATACCTGTACTTCAGTTTGACCAAAATTATGTACAAAGAATATAATAAACATAAGCAAAAGGTTTAAATAAACAGATAGATCAAAATAAAAAAATAAAAAACTGAATAACGGTAATTATATATAGTGTTAATTTTAATAGAAGTTAAAATAACTTTAAATTAGTATCACCAAATAACTTAGACAAATATTTCGTAAGTATGAATGATGAGAAAACTAGTGGTTTATCATTTGATTGATAACGTATGCTGCGAACTAAGAAAAAGAAGACATGTGAGAGTAAACAGTCATTAAACCGCTGGACTTTATCATTGAAACTAACAAAACTATAAATTATATTCCAATCCATTCTATCCCCGTCTTCACTGAATTCCTCTATATTGAAGTTTTTAAACGAGTAAATAGTTATACAATAAGGTAACTGTTTTTGCATATGCAAGTCTAGCTTACAGCATTATGATCAGAAATACAATAATGGGACTCAAAGGAGTAAATAACATTTAAATTAGTACAAAATACTTGCGACGCTGATTCCATGCAAAATACAGAAAATCCTGGTGTTATTTTTAATAATTAAATTACTTTTCACAAAAATACTGCATAAAAGAGAACAACTAATTTTGCCTGTTATTTAAATTGACACAGTGTTGATGTATGATAAAGCCGTTTCACCTAATTTAACTCTGTTAATGAAGTGACAAACATTAAACAATGTTTCAACTAGATCTCCCCAACACCACCCAACACCCCCTTTAATTAGAGTGAACATTCTCCTTTACTGAAATTTAATGTTGACATTAAATCATTTTTATTTAAGCCAAGTATATAATTTCAATTAATTTATAAAGTTGATCAGTGTGTGTTATCGCAATGCAAATGTAAAATATGATATCACTATTTCAACTTTTTTACGATTTTCAAACATTTATAAAAATTGGGAAGTAAACATATAACTGAAATCAACTGATTTTTTAGATTTTGTAACTTTTCAGTCTGCTTCTGCGTAGATCATTGTCCAGATTTTTATCTCATTTGTATTCTTGACTATACATTTAACAAGTCATGAAGAAAAGGACACTTGCCTTCGATGTGTTTTTTTAAATATTTTTTGTACTGCAAACTTTCTCGGCTTTGTTCTAAAATTATTAATCGTAGACTTTTGATCAAATAATATAATTTTTAGTTAATACTTTTCTGTTTTTACATTAGGATATTTGTACATAATGAAATTTGCAGACAATGCTGTTCAAAAAAAACTTGTAAATCTGCATGGTACTTGAAATTAATCACACGGTGTATATTAACAATGATTGATTGGCAGAAACAGTTTGATTGATGATGGGACTTTCTTTAAACTGGAACAACGTCAATTTTTACTTTTTATTTTTCTCGTCTGAAAAATGGTGGCAAACCATTTGTGGGACAAGTCGTGATTGTTTTTTTTATAATACTAGGAAAGAGCTGTTTAGTGGGGCGATAAAAGGTCGTAGGGACGCGAATAAATCTATTAGAACTGCGTGGAGGACGCCCCCACAACCCAAATCATATTTCTATAAAGTCAAGGAGCAGAAGATTAAAGTCAACCTCTGTATAATATGTTGTGCACATGAGAGAGTTGCGAACTCACGTATTCCCAAAGCCGAACCAATTCAAACAGAGGCGGCTGCGGCTCGCCATGGCCTACTCTATATCTCGGAGGCAATAACATACTCTGATCCCACACTTTGGGAATCCACCGCAAATTGCTGGGAAGAAGGCAAGATTGAACTGCAAATATAAAACGACAAATATCAGGAAATATTTTGTGTTTAAAGTCTCATCCTTTGGGAATACTCTCGCTCTCGATCAAAAAAAATCTCGCTGGAATACTGCAAAATACGTTTCGCCTGTTCGGATTCTGACATGATGTTTGCTCATTTCAAACTTTATTTTATTTCATAATTAAGATTGAGCTTCTGCTCTGGTTCCATTACGGCACACATAGAAATGCATGCATTGTTTAGTATGTTGTAAAATATACAAACATGTTGACGGTTTGAAGTTCTTGTTTTCTTTGTCTTAACAAATATGGCGGTAGCTTGTATTTAATGACAAATATAGAATAATTTAATGTGGGTATAACTGACGTTAACAAAACTCTTAACATGACAAATAAATACAAATTTCACATTCACGATTCGAACTCGAACTTATATATTCTACTTACAGCTTTTTTAACAGTTTTTTACATCTTCACTGTGATTTTATAACATAATTTTCTTTTTTGAAGTTTTTTTTTTGTTTATAATTCTGTTGAGAAGTCATTTCAATTAAAATTATTTTTTATTTTGTTGTTAGCCATTGATCATTAGATATGTTACGCTGCCATACGAACCTGACGTATCTAACTTTTTAACAAAATATTTAAATCTAGATTTCATTCATTAACTAATAATACAAATATGTTAGAATATTTCGACTGAACTTTCAATTATATTGTCTGACTGAATAGAATAATTTCTATATAGCAACAATGGTTCAAAATTAATTTGTTGATGAAGCAGAATTTTGTATTTTTGGTTTATTTAGATTAAATTAAAGATGTTTTTATATCGTTGTTGTTAATACCAATGAAAGATAGGACATATGAAGATTTTTTCAGAAATGCTTTATTTGCAATCAATAATACCTTTTTAACTTTCGGTTTTTAATCCGATGTGTCGTAGATTTTTTTCAAATAATGTCTGTAGCTATAGAATTAATTTTTTAACGGTTTTAATACATATTTTACTTCTTTGTGCGTAACTGATTGAACTTTCATTTTTGCAAAAATTTGTGTTTTTTAAATTTGCTGCTTGAACCTTAGATACTTTAGAACGAAATATGTTGGAAAACAAAAAATATGAAATATTTCAAGAAAATGCTAGCCAATGAATTGTCAAACATAATCATCTGAAATGTTTTTTCAAGATTTCTGCGGATATATCGGTCACTCTTACAGTACCGGGTCATTATAAATATTTGTATATTATAAAGGAGGCTGTAAATTGTTTAGAAAATATTGCCACTCTATATGAATAATTATCAACATTTGTTAAAAAATTTTAATTATTGAAAAAAGTGTTTCTGACTGTTGGCTACCCTGGTTACTAATTGTTACTAATGCAAAATTAAACTACATATATGCAATTCCCTACTTACTTTATCACAATGTTGGAAACAACCTGCCTTTTAAGCAATATGCACCATTTTATTTAAATTGATAATTCAAAAAATGTTTTTATACATAACCACCAATTCAGTGTAATTACAGCTCATGCATTTATATGTCAAGAATAAATAATCCCAATCATTATGATTATATAGCGCCAACAAGACCATTTGCATTTGCTTTTACAGCTGCCTTTGACTACAAACATTTATAATGACCTTGTATGTTACTTCAGACCGGATGTTAAGGTTATGGTAACATTGCATCATTTTGATCGTTGAATGTAACTGAAGTTTTACTCTTGTTTAAAATGTGTCAAAAAAGAATGCACCGGTGTGTGCGTCTCTATCAAAATATATTGTCTGTTTTACTGGCGAGATTATAAACTACGAAAAATTTTTAAAAGTTGTAGAAACTCATTGAGAAGAAGGTAGTTTAAGACGTTTCTACAAACAATATTAATAGAAAATATTTTGCGTTTTTCAACATAGTAAAGGATTTAAATGTATTGAAAGTTAAGAAAAAAAAATAAAATGATCCTAATCTAAAGGAGCATTATAAAATTACGAATCGGTATCGTTGGAAATATACTACAATATTAGTATAAATATACATACCTTTTTGTTTTATTTCAATACATTTTGAATGTAAGAATACCACTAAAAACATATTTGCACAGAGAAAAATGTCGTGTCAAAACTATGTCACATCAAATCTTCTCAGCACGTTGCCGCATTGTCAGTCTTCCGGCCCGAAGTAAATATTATTGAGGAGGCCATAGTTGTAACTCCCCAACTGTCAATATTTTCATATGTCATTAGGTCATAATGTTATTAGGATTAGATAAAATAAAGGAAAAACATTGTTTTTGCTTTTTCCTAATCGAACAAGTCAATCTGCGTATTTATTAGATAAACAAAACTATCAAATCAATCGTCTCACAATTAGGATGCATCTGATTTAGTATCATCAAAATTAGATGATCAGGTTAGATCGTCGGAGTAAATTATCGGTGTGAAATCTTAGATAGTATGACGTAGTTAACCCGATATATTACTGTTGTTAAGATAGTATTGCAGTTAAACTCATTCTGTAGCTATTGCCTTTCCCCAATGTCGAATTAATTTGTATCAGTTAATTTAGTTATAAATTCAGCTTTATTTCTCTTTAACATAAATAAGTTCATTATTAGGAAGTAGAGAACTTTAATTTTTTATCTTGCATAAAATAATTTATTAATGTTAGGTAATATTTAATATATTAATATATTTCTTGCATCTGTACTTAATTTGTGTTTAATTATGAATCTAAGGATAACTATATACTAAAATTATCGAAATTACATTATTAGATCGTAAAAATATTTAATATTTTAAAAGAAATTATACCTAGGTCACTATAGGGTTACAAAAAAAAATGTTTGTGCTTTAAAATGAAAACTAAGAAAAGATTCTTGAATTATAATTGTTAATTGATATTTAATATCTTAATATATTCTTGATTTTGATTTTAGAAGCAGTCTAGGTGAATTAATCGAAATTTTATCTAATGTTATTTTGATTAAAATACTTAACAGAAGACATTTCTGTTTCGAAACAAGTACTTCTTAAGATTCTATGTACTTATTAGATTTTAGATGGTGCATATTTCGAGAATGTAGTCTTTAAATTTTGGCGATTCATGGTTCTAATTTCTTTGATATTTTTTTATCCTGTAGTATCTAAGAAAATGAATACAAAATTTTATTCGTATGTTAAAACCAAGGATATTATATTACTTACTGAATTCAAATTCGTCAGTCTCTTTTAATAATCGGGAACATTTTGAGAATTACATATTACCAATTACAACGAAATTTTGTTATAGTTTATGCAAATGCCGTAAATCAATTTATGTTTATAAAAGTCTGGAAGTTAGAGCATGTGGATGTTTGATTTTTAATGGATCTTTGAAATGAATTAGCCAAATGTCTTATCAATTGGTTCCACACAAGCATTTTTAATGTGGGTGCAGAAACTGCANNGCCTCAAGTTACTTCTTAAAATTTTGAAAGCTAATAACTCAGGAGCTAAATAACCGATTTTGATTTTTTTTTCTTTTGTGTGTCTCCATTCGATGTTTGTGACAAACTGACAAAATTTCATCGTATTATCTTAATTGATAATGAAGTAGGGCTGTGCGCCCCCCACAATCCTTTGAACTACATTATCCATTAACGAACTTAGATCTACGAATTTACCAAAGAATTCGTACAAAAAATTTGAACTCCATAGGTCAAAGTGTTCTCAAGTTATTGACGTGATGTCTTAGAGGACCACGAGCAAGCGAGCGAGCAAGAGACATGGGCAAGATCAATTGCGCTCCTCGCTAATGCTCGTGCGCTAAAAATCATGCTATCATAGTCAAATTGGGCGATAATTCTGCACTAGTGCAAATTATCGATGATTTTTTCTGCAATAACTTTACTACTATATTCCACTGAGTTTTCACAACGTCTTCTCGCAAATGAAAAGCAAAATCTTTCATTATCCTGGCCAATTCTTTGACTGGTGTGTCTTTATTTAAATTATATTTTCTTTCGCTACAGAAACACTTAAACTGTTTCCACGATGAAAATCTCGATTTTAGTATATTTAGAGGAATAAACTTCTTAATATTTTTGCCGATTTCGTTCACAAAATATCTGCCAAAACAATTACACATTTTCATACTTCAACAAGACAAAAATGTTGTTTATTTACATGTTGCTATTGACTGAAAAAGAATTAATTCTTGCGATTTTCTTCATAAAAATAACATTCCATGGTAAGTTTTGTGCGGGAAATAATCTTCCGAATCCCCCTCGTGCATGTCATTATCTATAATTTGCTTGTGCACATCCGTGCCCTCGAGAAAATTATCGACAATTTGACATGCACTACAGAGATTATTTTTGAAAATAATAGAAAACTCACTTATAATTTCTCTCTACGAATTTTTCAGTATTTTAAGTAAAATATCCTCCACGATTTATCATTTTATAAGTTAGTATCGTATTTGTTAGTTCCACATACAAGTTTCCAAAGTTTTTTCTATTTGAGAAAAAATTAAAAATTTGTTTTAAAAACATCAATATGACCAAGCCTGTTATTTATTACTTTCCATAAACTTGTAACCTGTAATAAAACGTATCTTGTGACGTTGTGAAGCAAAGTGGACTTGTCAAGAATCATATGTGTGTAGAACAGCCTTAAAGGTGCGTTTGTTAAAATTTTCATTTATTAAATTATAAAAACTAAACTAAAATATGAGTACCTATTTGAATACTTTTGCAGATATTTTTGTTAGTTGCTTACTCATTAAACAAAATTTGGTTATTGTTAACATTATTTTTGCACTATAGTTTCTGCTTATTCAGGGTTTACTTTTTGTTTTGACAACTGTTTGTGGGAAAACGCGTCAACACCGCCGTTATCCTCTTGCCTCATACATTAACCTCCCGCATTTATAATTAGGAAGCGTTTGATGTGACAAGTGTGCCTCTGCAGACGCCTGCCGCGTCAATAACGTATTATGCCCTTCAGGCTATTCACACTGAATCAACATTGGACGAATATACGACTAACCGTATGTGCCTCTGTGGCGCGTAGATCGCACTGTTAGACTTTGAGGAACTCTAATGAGCCACGCGCAGTGTGGGTGGAATAAAGTTATATGCTGGGAAAACAAGGGGATATTATGTCAACAGCACACCAGAATCCGGCTTACCCTTTGCCCAGGTATAGCGAAAAAAGCAATACTTCCTCCCTTGACGCGTCACTTATAAAAATCCCTGACATATCGGGCCTCTTGGGGCTGGCTCATAACGCACATCCGCGAGTTTGAAGTGTCACAACCCTATTGATTTCCGCCAAGATTTATTGCCCACGCTTGTAGATGCGCCATGGTAATGCTTAACTGATTGATGACCTGCATCATGTCCCATAAACAAATTATAATTAATTTCTTTTCAATCCAAGCGTGGACAATTAATGACCCAAGATTTATTCGATTAATTTACGACGTACCGTACTCAAGGCGCGGCGAAATGTTATTTGGCATAATTCCTGCCTCCGTGTTAAAATACAAAGAGCGAGGGTTACGAAGATGTTTTTTACTCAATAAACCACCAGAGAAAGCAACAAAATAATCGCATCAACAAAGAATTGTATGAAAGATAAATGGAATTATCCACACTTTTGCGTTGCTTCGCCGCACAAAACCATAACGCTACCACAATTCGGTGTAATTCAAGTTTGAATTGTTTTTATGACATTTTGATCCGTGCTTAAAATTTAAACTACCGGTTGTCTCACAAACCTAGTTCATCCCTATTTTTTTCTACATTTATTAACCGACTAGAACCTTTTGTACAATGAATGAACTCATTTATTATGTTCCTACGTTATGAAATATACTTTGTTTCTAGACTCGAGACGAAATTTGAATTTATTTAATACTTAATACATTCACATCTGAAATAATTGTAGATGATAAAACACTAAAAAATACAGGGGTTCTTTTCTATAAACACTTTGAAATATTTAAATCCA
>QDEB01107613.1:0-16263 GCA_004193795.1 Asbolus verrucosus | reverse complement strand
TATATATATAATAAAGAAAATATATAATAAAAAGTCGGTGTCTGTGGTGCGCAGTAATTGTCAAAAATAAAATCGGGCACAGTAGTGCGAGCGATTCGTTGAGTTGAGGTGGAATGAAGCATATGTAAAAATGTAGGGGCAAACAGGGAAAATCGTGTTAAACAATTAGGTCATTGCTAATAACTGTTAAATGCGATAGCATTAAAAGCATGAATGATAATTTATTCATAATTTCAAAAATTCCACAGTTTAAAGTTAACGAGGGAGATAGCTGAGTATAAAACGTTGAGACAAATAAAAAATTTATGTGAAAGAAAATTTCCAATTATCTTCGCTTGAGTTGGAAAAGTTTATCTTTAGTCACATTTAAACAATTTTTAACCTAAGGTCAATTCCATCCATTCTGCCCGTTGATGACATATCTATTTTTTCTGAAAAGGGATGGTTATTTGTGGATATAGGTAATATTTTTAGAGCATGTGCCATTCTGTTGGAGGATGGTGTGCAAATACGTATAAAAAGATGTTTGTAGATGTAGCGTTGTGTGTTAATTCAAGTTGGCAAATTTGAATATGAGGGTTGTAATCCTTTGTGCTTGCGATGCGTTTTTTGAAGATTTGTCAAGTTTGGTTGCGACGAAGTTTCAGGGTGGTTGGTTCCGCAGTCGGGCCCGTAGGCAGTGGGGTCGGAGTTGCGCCTCTGGGGTCGTCTGTGTGTGTGCGGTGCTGGTGGTGTGTGCTGGCGGCGGCAGCCTGAATCGGCATACCCGGGAGAGACGCGCGCACCGCCTCCGTATCGATCTGAGCCCGCTTTGATGCGGAGTCGACCTGCTGAGCACGGTCAGAGCACCGGAGTCCGTATCTCGAACGCCGAACTGCGTGTTGGCGAGGTGTTGCAGCTGGTGTGCATCCGCCTCGTCTTGGTCCTCTGAAATGGCCAGTGTGGTTCCGCGAGTGAAGCCCGCCGAGCTCAGCTAGTAGCGGTGGTCGCTGGCGAGTCGGTGGGACGGTGGGCGTGTGTCTTCAGGACGCCCGGACGCCGACACTCCGGGGCATGACGGCCAAGTCCGGGGGATTGTCGCCGAAGACATGAGAAGCCCCGCATCGAGTTAGGATGGTCCGGAGCGAGCAAGCGCTGGCGCTGCTGGCCACAGCCTTCCTGCTCTTCATCATGCCTCCAGGTAAACACTAACTTTTTGACAACGTTTTTTTAAGCCTCTGCAGATGCCACACTTGTCAATTATTCAACGGTGCGATCGCCTGTTTCGACCAAAACCCCGTTCCTCATTCATCAAACGTGATTTTGCCATCGAAGAAAAAATTTTCCTCCGGATGCACTTGGTCGTCATTTTGAACAAAACGTGCGATTACATCAGATCATTAGCTTAATAGACGCCACTATTCTCCCATTCACGGATTAATGTACATGCATACATACATATATCAGAATCATCTGATTCATTTGTGTATGAAGAATAATTAATGATTAGCTAGAAGGCGGTTTGAACAGAAGAAGATTGACATGTGTCACGTACCGTTTAAATCACTTTCAACATTTTCAGATCGATATAATCCCACAATCCCTGTTCATGTAGGTCATACCCTGTATTAGCATCACAGTCACTTTGAGATTGAGTGGTAAAAATGGGGAATTTCATAAAAAACTTTCAACGTCAAAAATGCTATTGATGAATTCGTCAACGTCGCGATTATGCCTTAAAAAAGCTTTAGAGTTGAACGCTCTATAGAGTTAATTAGGGTTGACGTGATGGGATAAAGTAAGAAAATCGCCGTTTAATATTCTTCTTTGTAGTTGGTTGTTGGTTTTAGTAAAGTTTTCGATCTTGATTTTATGTGCCGTAAATATATTAAATTAGATTTCGGATTTCCTGCGCTTCACTTCTAGGGTTGCAGCTCGTGTTAAGTCTTGTAATTATTTATGATTAACGACGTGCTCCTGTTTCTCTTAATGTGTGAGAGCTGCTTTTCGTGACTAGGTTTCGATACAATTCCGGCCTTGTTTCGTTTAATGAGTGGGGAATTTACTGGTATCGATTTTATCATGTGGAATTTGTGAGAAGTATTAACGAGGTATTTGGGATTATTGCAGGTTCGCAGCAGGGGCCGCACGAGAAGCGGCTACTAAACAACTTGTTGGGGCCCTATAACGTCTTGGAGAGACCCGTAGCCAACGAGTCAGAACCTCTTGAAGTCAAGTTCGGCCTAACTTTGCAGCAAATTATTGATGTGGTCAGTATACTTTGAACGCTTTTTTTTGAGAATATTGATAATTTAAGAATAGGGTAAGAGAAAGTAGATGTAGAGAGACAGGAAATAAAGGAAGGGCGACACAATTAGTTGATAAGACGACATGAGGTATTGTTGATGGTTTCTCCCTTGTTTGGGGTGAATGCTGTCTTATCGACGTATGTCGAGCCCGGATGGGTGCGATAGGACCTGTTCGGATGTAAATATGAATATCGGTCGATATCTGTTGCCGTTGTTGGTGATAACCGATTAATTTGTAATAGTAGTCGTAACACGTAACAAGTAAATCATTCCACCAGAGAGGGTTCAATATAAGATACTGCCTTGTTGTTTTATTATTGTTTTCCCCTGTGTAGGACGAAAAGAATCAGATTCTCACGACAAACGCGTGGTTGAATTTGGTAAGTGCCATGTGGTCCAGCCGGCCTCTCGCAATGTTACAGCAGAGCGGACACTAGGTGCTCATGACTAGTATCCGTCTCTGGGCTATGTGGCTATGGACGTATATAGCTCCCAAAAAGGCGATGGTAACGATCTTTCGGCTATCGTTAACCCGTTCGATTTAGAATCACGCATAGAGAAATACCGAAAGACTATTAACATCTCCTAGCACTACTGATCGAGTCTCTAGTGTTGGGACAAAATCAAAAATACTACGAGGCACGATCGGTGCGTGCGATGCATGCCTTGTTATGTGACTAACTACCGATGTTTCCCTTTTATTGTTTTACCATAGGACGAGAAGAATCAACTCCTAATAACAAATATTTGGCTTTCTTTGGTAAGTGAAAACCAATTAAATAACTAAACATATATACACACACGGCAGTTGGTTGGTTATGTTCAGTCTGTTTTCAATCTTCTTTTCATTCCTTCTAGCTGGTCGAACCCACCCGAATGATGGTGTGCTCTCCTATTTGTATATCGAGCTATAGTAATTATTGTATTGCTGTGTCTCACGCCGGTCCTTATTGGTCCTTCTAGCTGCGTATGCCAGTATGCCTCCTGTAAAGTTGAGTTAGTTGTTGCAGCATTGCCCGGTCCAGTAAAGTACCAGTCCAACCAGTACCAGCCCAGAACCAGTGTCTTGAGTGTCACGGTTGCGTGCGGAATTGGACTCCAGTCCCTTGCCTGTGGCCGTTGCTGTCGAAGCGCTCGATCTTTGGGGACGGTACCAGATGATGGTATCGGCAACGACAGCTTCGGCCTTCATGGTCCGAGTAGCGGTAGCGTAGACGTAGCCGTAGCCGAGACCTGTAACTAGCGACATTGACAGAAACAGAGACGGTGTCGATGTGCGACCCAGTCGACGCTGTATATGAGTATATGCTTTGATTGATATTCTTATGCTCAAGCAGTTTAAGTTTAAATCCATTCAACAGAGTTCGTATGTTACTATGGTCTACTGCCGTGTGTGTGACATATTTTAAACTACATGATATAACTATGCTTCTTAACTAATCAAATTATTATCGATTATTAGCTCTAGGTGCGGTTTCTTTTATTTTTCTTAGAGAATTTGGGTAATAAACAATTGATTAGTTTCAGGCATTTTCATTTAGATTTAGTTTACTTATTCGATTCTTCTGGGGAGCAGTCCTATCTTTCCTTTACATTATTAAGCCATGTTGTCTATTCCTTCGTCTACCAGGAGACCATAATCCTTGCATTCAGAAGATGATCGCGAGTCTTTTTGATTTAATTTTAACTGATATACTGAAGACTAAACACCTTTGGTTACAATAAACTGAAACATTTCTGTAAAATTATACACTAAACATGAAACCGTTAAAATCAAGATACTAAAACAATCCTCCCGAGCATGTTGTCAGACCACTTCGTGGCGCTTGCTGCTACTCATGTCGATGAGCTAAACGGTCAGTTTAGCTCCAGTTTCCGATTTTGATAAAGTTTTTGAAAAAATTTCATTTTGAAATCGACGGAAACCGATGCTAGACGCGCCGAGTGCTTTGCCTACACTAGCATGAAGCCTTGTAATGCATTCGCAAAGCTTTCGACACGTGCAAAATTTGCACTAAATGTTGTTTCTATGTGATTGTTAAACAGGGAGCAGGCAGCTTTAAATGGATTTTATATTTGACGAGTTTTCATTTTTTTTTAAGAGATACGGAATTAGTTTAAAGTTGCCCGTACGTGTCTAGATCATATTTGTGGTTATACTTAAATTTCCACATTTGTATTTTATAAACCAAAAGGGAACGAATAATGATGCATTACATTTATTGATTTTCATCCAGGAATGGAACGACTATAATCTCAGATGGAACGAATCGGAATATGGCGGGGTCAAAGACTTAAGGATTACTCCAAACAAGCTGTGGAAGCCTGATGTTCTTATGTATAACAGGTAACAAGTTTAGTGGCATGTTTCGTGTGGAGTTTTCGTTTCGAATCGTGTGTGCTTTTTAGTGTTTTAATTTTTAAATATGCTATAAGAACACTCCACTTCAAAATTTTGCATGGTCAGTAAGGCAGTGAGTTTTGAAACGTTGAAAGTTGTTAAAATTTGTTGGTATTAATAGTTTTTGTAGAGAGTGTAGAGTAGTCGATATATCATTATCGGGGATCGTCCTTCTCTACATTGCTTCGTGTTTGTATGTGTTGTTTTACTTTTTCTGAATGAAGTAGTTTTGTGATTGTTAAAAGTAATGTAGGAAAGGACTTTCTGTATTCATGCGAGCTGGTATCGTAACCATACTTTATCAGTGGTTCAGTTTATAAATGAAAGTTTGCTCTGCTTGCTCCATCGCGTGGGGTCTTTAAAGTATAACGGTCGGTGCAGAATAATGAGACACAGAAGAAAAGTGTCCCTTGAGGAGCATGCAGATGCAAACGGCAGAATGACAGAATGCTTCGTCAGAGTGTGTGTTGCGAACGTTGAAAATTGGGCGGGAAGTACACAGACAGCTAGCCGTTGCTGTAGGCCACAGCTACTTCCGACCCTCTGGAGTCGAACGACAGGTTGATACCTCAGCCGCACTCTTTTCGTTCTATAATCTAAGTTTAAATCACCACCACTTTAATTATTTATGTTACGATAGTACGTCGCATAATGCATGCATACTAAAGTCTTCTTCTGTTTTCCTGCGGACGGTAGCAGCTTGAGACTTCGACTCCTGCTGGGCCGGAACGTCCCTGAAAACTCTCTCTCTAACAGCACTGAGTATAAACTCCTAAAAACTACATTAAACCCATGGGAAGAGTACTTAAATCAGAATGTAATTAAGAACGCGATTCATTAATTCTACATCTTAAAATATTAAATTAACTAAAGCAACAGCTAAAGGCCGTTGGCCAACATAAAACCTGAATGGTAAATGTAAAGATAAAGGACATAACTGATTCCGGCTCCCCGGTGAGATGAATCTCGAGACAGTAACGGAGATGGCTAGCTTGGCCGCCGCAACCGCGATGTAGCTAAGATGTCGGACTAGCTGTTGTTGTTGTGTCACGCCAGACTACTAAGAGTCCTGGTGGCAGCACTGGATGTTGTTGCATGTAGACGACGCGCAATCTCTTCCCGACGCTGACACCGGCATTATACTGTCGGTCAGTTGGTATGTCGGTCTGTCGGTCTGGTGGTCTGACGGTCTCACGGTCTCTGACGATGCGACCAGCATGACTAAGTTTACAGTGGCGATGTTAACGTTTTATGTTGTTATGAAGTGCTGATGAGGGTTTCGACGGGACTTTCCAAACAAACGTTGTGGTCAAACATAACGGCAGCTGCTTGTACGTCCCTCCGGGTATCTTCAAGAGCACATGCAAGATAGACATTACGTGGTTCCCCTTTGATGACCAACACTGTGACATGAAGTTTGGTAGCTGGACCTATGACGGCAACCAGGTATTGCTGTAATGTTACATGTTTTTTGTTGCTACCACATCACACGCCTCACACTTCCCACACTGCACCGTTACACCCGCGCTGCCGTTCGGCCTGCCTGCTGGCCTGGCTCACCGGCCGTCGTAGTCACAACATTTTCAATTCACCAGCTCGTTGCCGCAACGACTGGTCGCTGTTGCCCTCTTAGACCTAGTGCACGTCTAGCTGCTGGGGTGGTCGTGTTCATGTTAGAGTAGAACGGGAAACGCGAATTCGCGCTCGACCCGGTCAGTTTATCTTATCTAACGAACATATTTAGATACCTAAGTAGATACGTCAATGACCGACAACTGTTCTGTGCGACGGCCCTCACTGGGAACCATGTGACTGTATCGTTAGATTTACTATTTTGCATGGAGCACATTTGCAATCAATGTCTTTGCTATTGACTTTACCTCTTCCGTGACCCGTGTTTTTACCGTCCATTCAATCCCAAGGCGACCACGGGCTTCCACTCTTTTATGAGCCCTCTCCTATAGTCCACAAGTTCGCTGTAAAGTTCTTAGCAGAGGCACTGACACTAGTTGCTTATGGCAGGGATGTGCAAACATGGTGCAAAAATCAACTATCTTTTCACGTTATGGATATTTACCACTGTCATTTCCACCGATCAACTCTTTAACTGATGATGGGCAAGAAACGTAAAACGTGAAACACATTTCACACCATCATACAACACGTTACTGTTACTCTCAATCCATCCATACAAATCAAATCGTTCGTTAATTTTTTGGTCACTGAGCTCGATTAACAAAATTCAATAAACCTGCTTTATCACAAGTTGCACGAAGATCCATTTTAACGATTGGTTGGCTATTCGGCGATGAATTTCTGGAAGAGGAAAAAATAATAATTCCTTCGTCATATAGAAATACAACTAATCAAAATCACATAAAGCAAGTCAGTGGAATCACTACGAAACCTTAAAATGGAATTAAACCCAAACCACAAACGTTCTGCGATTTGTACCAGACCAGCTTCGTACAACAAATATAAATTAATGATTCATTTGTGTTCTCCTGTTGCGTCAACAACATTTTTTCTTCATTTGGAAAAATGTAGTTCACGATTTACATTTCTTGTCTGTTTTGAAGCGTTTATGTAATTAACAGATTAAAAAAGATGAAGAAAAATCGTATTACATTGTTAGTTTACTATAGATTAAATCGATATGAAGCATTGACTTGTGAGGAGTGGTTGATTTTAGGGTGCATCTTGTGTATTTTTTTTATATTTTACAATAGCCCTGATGCAGTAGTCAATAAAATCGATGTGCCTTTGGAAGCGGATCCAGTTCAAGAGAAACATTCGAGTGTGCACCTTATTTAAAGCCATTTATGTTACAGTACGGTGAGCGGATAATTAGCGTGTTATAGAAGAGTAACATAGGTATCCGAAGTTTTCACTTTTTGAATATATAACATCCCTTTTAACGCATGGTCCGATGATGCATGTTTATCGAACATGAATGGTAGACTTTAAAACGCGTCCACCCAAATCCCCCAAAACCGGGGATCTTATCTTATAGATGTGTTAGCATGCTGCTTTGATTTTGTCGGCCTGTCGGCACGTCATTCGCTCATTTTTTGAACACTCCACTTCGCCTCATTTCCGGTTTGTCTGTGCGCCGTATTTTATTTCTATATATATATATATATGTCATTGAGTACAAAACGAGATTGAAAAGTAGGAAAATCGGCATCGGCGTAGCGTAGAGTAACGTTGTGCGTTCCCCGCTACAGGTAGTTTCCAATGCCCAGTATCTGTGACAGATCCACGTTGAACCTTCTGATTATAATAATGCCGATTTTTGAGAACAGTCAGAAGTTTTCGCTTGGAGATTGTCTACAGATGTAGATCCTTTTCGTTGTAGCTTGCAAGTAACATTCCCGTAATCGGCGAACCCGCACAAACGGCACGCAGCAGTTCTGCACCTCCCGTGACCCCGTATCGTTAGACACGTCTGGTATCATCTTCCGGTGAGCCAAGTTTTAGCTTTTCTTGTGTGGCGAATGTTCGTACATGACTCGACTCATACATCAAACATCCCCATCTGCACGAATGCACGCATGCTCGAGTGTCACGTCGATAAGTAATAAAGATGTCGCACGTGGCCAGCGCCTAATGATAGAGCTATAGCTAGCCGAGTTTAATATCGACTCATCTGTGCATGTTTTGCTTATCATTGCAACCAATCGCCGCATTTGCTATCGAGTAAGACCAGTTCCACCAGATATCCAGAAATAACGATTATATGACTCTCTGCCTTGAAGAAGATGGTGACGAAGACAACTATCGTATATCCTTGTTTCAAGAGAGCCCGTAGAGAGCCCACCCGCTAAAACAACCATGCATTAAGATGTGTGACCGTGCATTCATGCATATGTATCCTGTAAACAAAATGTAGCACTCGCTAGATTGACTCGTAATTATCTGGCGTGCGTTACATGTATGAGTTTTCTGCAGCTTGACCTGGTGCTCAATTCCGAAACCGGTGGCGATTTATCAGACTTCATAACGAACGGAGAATGGTACTTGATAGGTAAGTAACGCGTGGGTCGTAGATCCGGCAGGTACGACTTTAAAATGACGTACGAACGAATGTTATAGGGATGCCCGGCAAGAAGAACACCATCGTCTACGCATGTTGCCCCGAGCCGTATGTGGATGTCACATTCACCATTCAGATCCGGAGGCGAACGCTCTACTACTTTTTCAACCTCATAGTTCCTTGCGTGCTCATCTCCTCCATGGCGCTACTGGGCTTCACGTTGCCACCGGATTCGGGCGAGAAGCTCACTTTAGGTACTGATCCTTGCTCTGTGTCGCACTGTGTGTGTTTGCACTCCTGTGTTGTGTGGGTGCCGCTTGACAACACTGGCCATGCTAGATCACTCGCATCGCGCAGTGTCATCATGTTACATGGCTACAGTACAAACTGCATTTACACGGACCGTTGGCCGACGGCCACGCCCCGACGTACAGTTTCATACCAGCACATCATGTCACGGCCCAACACATCAACACTGACTAAACATAATAATAACCCGTTGCCACTCCGTCAGCAGTAGCGAGACTCACTTCCTACATATCGGCCACCCGATGACCCTGGACGGACACAAACACGTTCAAAATTCGAAATCTTCATTTCAGGTGTCACCATACTTCTTTCATTGACTGTATTTCTCAACCTAGTAGCTGAAAAGATACCAACCACGTCCGATGCAGTTCCGTTGATAGGTATGCTAGGCCTCCTGGGAGCATCGTGTGTTTTAACGCCCTGTGTCCCTTGCCGGACTGCCTGTTGATACTTGGAGGGCCTTCGGCGTTAGTGCCCGTGCCAGCATGCAGTCCTCACACCAAGCCCCATCCGCACGCCGCCCCTTTTTCCTAGCAATAGCCCAAACCAGCGCCCAAGGTAAGTAGACGGAGGCGCCGGATTCAGAAGATGCAAAGGCAAAAGGCAAAAGAGTAAACGCACTTATGCAGCCGTCGAAGCACCTTAGGTCCACATTTTTACGTAACCCGATGACGCATTGAATTCCGCCACCGTCCGTTGCCCTATTCAAGCTGTGTTCTGTTGCAGGAGTGACCATCTTGCTCTCGTTGACTGTGTTCCTGAACCTCGTGGCAGAAACCTTGCCCCAAGTATCTGACGCCATTCCTTTGTTAGGTACCAACCGTTCTTTGTCTGACCTGCCTGTGCTGGCTACATCCTCAGTGCTGCCTGATGAAATATGTGTATCATTGTGTATATGTGATTGTTGTGTACGCGCGCGTCTGTTAAGCCGATCGCTTTCATTAGTTTTATTTGTTTCGATGCGATCAAAGAAGAAATGTTTAAGGCAGTCGGTGGTGGCGGGCTGAGTGCTGTTGGGTGGGCAAAACGTTCGCCAACGATGATCAGTGGGATGAATTGGGCGGTTTTCGCTCTGTTCGCAGGTCGCCGTAAACATTTCCTCTTTGAACTGGCGTCGTATCGGGACGAGCCGGATCGGATACTTGGATAGAAGGGACGGCAGTTCGGCAGCTCGACAGAACGGCAGAAGGGCTATTTCTTTTGAATGGATAGCCCTCGCGAGTTCGCGGCACAGGTCACAGGTCAGACGCCTCGCGTGACGCACTATCTGTTGCAGGTGTGACTATCCTGTTGTCACAGACTGTGTTCTCCCTGCTGGTGGCGCACGTGATAACCCAGACGTCCGACGCTGTGCCCCTGATAGGTTAGAGTCACGGATCAGTCCTTGATTATTTTTATTTGCAATCACACGGCGGGCGAGGGCGCGGGCCCGACCTAGGTCGAGGGTCGTCTGCGTCTGCAGTGAAAACGAAAACGAAACCGAGAGGGCGAAAGAGAGCTACCGGGCCCGCGCTCTGCATGCGCTGCTGCTCTGCGAGCGTCGACCGTAACAGCACTTCGCCCAGCCACAGCCACAGCCACACACGACTAGTCTACTAGTCATCTCTCAGACTAGAGCTTTTCTTACTGTGTTGGGGTGAATGGTTGGCTACTGCGCCGAGGCTAAAACAACCAATTCTCTAACTACAATTCGATAAACTGGTCGACAATAAAGCCGTCACCACGGCTCCGAACCTCTCCAGGATCCTTGTGGTCTAGTTTTGTCCTCTTATGTTCATTCCAGTCTCCACATTCCACTAGTCACCTGTGTTACAGGACGGCGTTGCGCCGCTCTGTCAACCTGCGTCTCTTGCTGCTACTCAAACTCAGTCTTACTGCCTAGGCTGCCTAGGGTGCGCTCGTTCGTCGACTCACTCTTGTATGCCAATGACCTTCTTACCTCCAAGTATCAAATGGCTCTGTCCCACTAGGAGTATCTTATCTGTATGTTTTGTTGTTTGATATGTTTCATTTCCTATACTTACTGTTTGTATTTTTACTTACTCTGTTTTATGATTTATTATCTATGATGACTCGTTACCTCCTCGTTAATATAGTGGCGACCAGTAACTAGCAACTGAACTGAATCAGCTAACTGAGCTGTGCAGCGTACACACCGTACACTGTACCTCGCTAAACGATTCACTAAACAATCAACATAAATATACCGATGACGTGGCCGCCGGCAGCCAACTGCCGGGCTAAACTGTATCTAACTGAATAACAAATAACCTTTAACCACTAATGAAACTAACATGACAAACTGTATGTTTGTGTTAAAGTAATGCTGTGGTATATCGGTGCATGGAGTGGGGCCGTGGCTAATTCGCAGTAACGCCTGTCGTCAGTCGGCCATCGCGAGATCGCCCATGGGCGAGTCTCCAAATCGACAGACGACAATCGATGACGCGACGCGCCAAAAAACAGGCCACGGCAGCCACACCAGGTAATATCATGCACAGTCTTAAGCCAGACATAAACAAGCATATTAATTTAAAAAACTGCTGCGACGCGCTTAGTCAAAAAGCGCACAACGTCACTCTTATCTTTCTTTTTCTCTTTGATCACTCGATATGTCCGTGTGCATCAGTCAGTACGCTTTGCCTGTCCTTTTGGTCTATTCTTTGGCTTTCATCCCATCTGAAACCTAATGAACTAATTATTAATAAATCGGATCGATAAACTAATTTCATAACCGAAGAGCGCGTAAATAAGTTCGCGTGGCAGCGTCGGCGGTTGTCCACCTAGACCACGACTCTGCCGCGCCGACCTCGGCCTATCTTCTAGCCCTTGTGATACAATTTGAGGAGGGTACGATCGTAGTTCACATTTACATTAGTGTATATCTAATGTGGTTTGTTTGTGTGTGTGTGTATATGTATGCCTGTGTGTGTTTATAGTTGTTGATTTATTGTTATATGTAATTATTATTATTATTATTATTATTATTATTATTATTATTACTAAGTAAATTCATTCATTTAATGTATAAGATGTTAAGTAGCGATTCTGAAGAGTGTTTGTTTGTGCTTGGCGTAACGACTGTACATATTATTATATCGATCGTTTTATTTAATTTCATTTACCCCGTAGTAATTAGCTCTGTTTCGTTAGTAGTGTAGTGTAAACGTAGTTTAGTTGTGTCGTCGTAGTTAGCTCATTATGTAACATGGCGTCAGACGGCAGCCGCTCATAAAACGGCTGTTGCAGGGACCTATTTCAACTGCATCATGTTCATGGTAGCGTCATCAGTGGTCTTGACCGTGGTGGTGCTTAATTATCATCACCGCACTGCAGATATCCATGAGATGCCTCAGTGGGTGAGTATTCGGCCACTTGATTACTATAGGGAAAAAAATAAAAAACTGACGTCTTTTTGTGGTGGATGCGCCGGGAAAAACGTTAAAATTCCGTCCAATAAGTTCCAGGGTTGACGACTAATGGTTCCGCTCGGATCGATATTATTATTATTATTATTATTACTACTACTATCACACCCATTACGCCACGGTCACAGTTGCCAAACTAATTTTGAAGAAAAATTAATAGACGGTTTATACACGTTCTTATCATTTATAAGAGCAATCGGTATTACTAAAGTTATCTTTTCTGTTTAATGGAAAAAACCCCTAGAACTTATTGATGATGTCATTTATAACGTACGACGATGAGAAACGAATATTCGGTGATAACTAGATTGTTTTACTGTTGTTACCGGGGATATTCAGATCAAGACGGTATTCTTACAATGGTTGCCGTGGATGTTGGGGATGAGTCGGCCGGGTAAGAAAATAACACGAAAGACGATTCTGATGAACAGTCGGATGAAGGAGTTGGAGCTGAAGGAGCGATCTTCAAAAAGTCTTCTGGCCAACGTTTTGGATATCGACGATGATTTCCGGAATGTATCGACCGGCGGAAATAACGCCTCAATGACGACGAGTTTAGGTGGCACGTTCATGCGCCACCCTACCACCATCGAGGAGGCAGCTGTCCCCAGTTCGGGCACGCAACGCGACCTTCAAAACATCCTGCGCGAGCTTCAATTTATCACCAACCGCATGAAAAAGGCCGACGAAGAGGCTGAAGTTATCAGCGACTGGAAATTCGCCGCCATGGTGGTGGACCGGTTTTGCCTCATCATCTTTACAATGTTCACGATCATCGCCACGGTGGCCGTGCTGCTTTCGGCGCCGCACATCATCGTGCAGTAGGCGCAAGGGTGAACTCTGAACGTTTACTGTGATACAAGCTTACAAGATAGAAGCAAGCAGCGTATCGTGTCGGCACAGCAGCGTGTGCGAACAGCGAACGTGCCTTCCTGTGGAACATTTGAACTGACAACTAAAAGGCAGGCACCTATGTGCAGGCCCCGCGCATTGCTGCTGCGGTTGCGACTGAGAGTCGCTGACCCGATTCAAAATTCGAAAACGGTCTCGAATCAAGATTGCAAAAAGAAAAAAAAAACCATCGTGCGTCAGTTATCAGCAACTGGGCAGTTCGCACCCTCCACCGCTAATCACTCTAGAGCTAGACAGTACCACAGTACACAGTACTCACGCGCAAGTACGCCAGTAGCCAGTTGGTAGGGTACTCTTAGTTCGAGGTACACACGTGTCTGCCTTTTGTTCGCCCATTGATACAAATAAAAGGTGTCCACCTGCATTAAAACAATTGTGATGAACTTCGCAAGTTAATTAATAAAGTAATCTAATGATCAGTTATAGATTAAATAGTATATATAAATGAGTCGTAACCGCGGGTAAGATGCGCTAAGCGCACGTTTTATACGAAGGCGCCGCGGGTCGTTCTCAAGAAGATTAGTAAATGGCTGCACTTCTTGCGGCGACTCGATGCCTGTAAGACGAGGGACGCCGTGTGCGCGGCTCGTCCACCTCCTTGCTCACAGATTATTCGAGGAAATGATGTCGTCTTCCTACTACTATTTATTTTATAAAGTGTGTTTTAATCATCGTATTGGCCGAGCGCACGTCGTCCTCATTTTATATCATGTACCATTTTTAATATCATATTTAATAAACTTCGAATTTTTAATTACTATGCAAGTTTCTATACCATTTGTGGATAAGTGGGTTGCCAACCCGATAAATAATAACAATAATATTCTTTAATTGATAATAATGAATGAATTAACAATAGCATTTAATACGATTTTAATAAAAACGTTTCTTTGGGCATTTTATAATTTGGACGAGTAGCAACATATCTGTCGAGACTACACCCGAAAATCGGTCGCGAGGCGACAATGACCTCAAATCGACTATGGTCTTAGAATTCTCACCTCTACAGCCTCAATCCTGGTCTTGAATCGCTCGGAACCGATCCTTTATTTCTTCCCCCAAGTACCTCCTACTTACAAGACACGCACTGTTTCTGGAATGAGAGAGACGATCGAATGAAGCGACCAGATAGTCTTTAGTATCCGCCAATTGTCCATTCTTACTTAGATTAGTATCGCAGAGATGTGTAGCCGAATCTTTAGGAATTACGAAATATACTAGAGTAAAATGTTCTCCCACTTCCCGGCTTATTTAATTTCACGTCTACATAATATAACAATTCATGCTCAAATTTCGAACTTTTGTTTCGCTATATAATATATTTATATTCTGTTATCCTGATGCTGGAATAAATAGATGAATTATGTCGAATAAATGTATATCGTATGGTTGAAATAATAAACGCAGAAAATTCAGTTTTAATTCAGTGTTTCATTTTCTACCACAAAAAATATGAACATTTGGCAAACAATACCTAACAAATACAACTATTAATTGTAAAAATAATTATTGTTGTTTTTATTTTGATATCATAATCATTAATACAAATTAATAACAATTTCTTTTAACTTGGCGGTACCCTACAAAGTTGTATTTAATTTGTATTAACGTGTGTAAAATTTACACTAACATTCAATACACTAAATAAAATAGAACTAATGTAACTTCGATGTGTACGTTTTTAAGATGTAAAAATGAGCTGTATGAATATTTATTTACTAAACTTAGATGAATAAAAATAAACTTTTTATATAATAAAAATTGTTACAATACAATAAAAATATTGTACATAACATATTTAATGGAAATAAAATTTCAAAATAAAACCATGAAAAAACAAACTATCTTTAATTTTCCCATTCAGCCCCACAACTGGACAAAAAAATATCAAGTGCACACAATAAGTCTCCACTCTCCAGTTCACTTGTCAAGCAAATTTATTTATGGTCAGTTTATAAAAAAGGTTAATCAATAAAGGCATCTATGAACTTTAAAATCTGATCCTCAAGGGTGTTACACATACGCATTTACCCTTGGAATTTTCATGTCTATTTAGAGATACTGAGAGGAAGTTGTGTAAGGTCTGATATAATTAACAAACACTTCTGATTTCCAAACGTACGTTCATTTCAAAAGAAAAAAGGATTTAATGTTGAGAATAAACGGTCGCAAGTTATACACAGACAAAATTCGATCTTGGGCAAAATTTTAGAGAAAAAAATATTATTTAAAAAATTAAATATATGTACATATTTTGTCGATTAGGTGATCTTAGTCACAAGAGTTGAAAAGGTGAACATGCTGTAAAATATTCGTATATCTATTGATTTGCTCGTGGGTGTATACCATTGGTAATATCTCGCTTGTGAAGATAACGATAGGACCAACTGTTGCTCTAATAAAATACCACCGTATGTGTTTAGATAATAAAACTTCACCAGACGTAGAATTTATTATGTAATTAAAACAACATGTACTGCATTTTCTCTTTTCGATCTTGTAAACTTTGGTATGTGAAGTTATCGTTTTTCTTCATTTCATGATCCGAAAGACGTTTAAAAGCTTGAATAATGGAAGTTTCAGCATTCTGCTTATCAAGTGTAAGTAGTAAGTAACCCAAGGGAAACACTTCTCATGGAAATGTGTTTTGAAGAATTTTGTCTTATTGATTTCAGAAATGTAGCTCTGAACCAGTAACGACTTCATCGTTAGAGATATTCTGCATCTAGCTACACAAAGGTGCCATTTTTTTTGTAAAAAAAAAAATTGATAATTTAAAAAACAACAAAATATAATTCTGTAAAAATTAAGAAAATGAAAATGGAAATATTACAATGAACGGAACTAAAAAAAGCACCCTTAATTGAGCTGTTTTTTATATACCTATTT
>QDEB01107553.1:0-17138 GCA_004193795.1 Asbolus verrucosus | reverse complement strand
TTTACAGAAAGAAAATGCACGAAATATAATTATATGTCACTTTTGAAAGAGAAAATGCACTGTGAAAAAATAACATTAACTCTCATTAAATCTGTAAGAACATTAAAAAATAGTTATAGCTCATCGTAATAATTTTCGACTTTAAAGAAAAATATTCCACTTTTAAATGATTTTAACACGCTCTTAAAAACGGTTGCATTAACAAACGATAAATTGCACTTTGGAACATGCAGCCAATGCTGTTGCAGCCAATACAGCGAACATGGAGTCACCGATACGGAAGAGTAAAGGAAAAAATGAAATTATTAAAGATATTTATGCTTTGCAACTTTGCACAGGCGATGAAACCTTTACAGTCGCAACAAGTTGTATTTAGGAAAAAAATGGAATGATATGGGTGACTCTATACGTAGTATTTCGAAAAGATATGGCTCGAAATACATCGATTCTGGTATGAAGGTGCATGTGATCAGTTTCCAAGTATGTACTAACAATGACCTGGAATCAACAAACTGCATTATAAAAAAGGAACACACTCTGAGAGAGTGGGTCAGTTTATGTCGAAAAATGGTCATATGAACGTAATCCGGNNGAAAATGTTTGAGGAAAAACAGGATGAAAAAGCCATCTTTTATCCAAAATCAACGAATGCTATAGAAGTCTCGACACAAGAACAAATGCAAATCTGGAAGGACACCCATTTGAAATGGGAAAGTTTTGATAGTTTTCGCAAAGCTCAGAAATTAACAAAAATAACTTGCTATTCTGAAAATGAAGATATGATGTCGCGGTGCACTTGCTCAAGTTTTTTGAAACAATATCTCTGCAAACATTCTTTAGGTCTGTTCTGGGACAAGCAAAGGTGCCCCTCGAAGCAAAAAATGTACCTCTTGTCCAAAAAAGAAAGAGAGGACGGCGATTCATAGCCAAAAAAGCTCTAATAATCCAATAATAATGATTTCCCGTGATTTTGTATGTATAAGGTTAGAATTTTTTTATGCTTTGTTATTGATTTCTATTTTGGTCTGTTTTAAAATGCGAACATTGTAGTATTTATGTAACATAATACTTATGTTAAAAAGAAATATATAAATATTTATCTTAAAGTTTGAATCTGCCTTCTTTCATTTTATAGTGGCTATAAGCTTAAAGTTCCAATATACCTTATCCAAAGTGGAATCTACCATTTTATAGTGTGCAAGTCCAAAGTTAGGACTGTTTTTCAAAAGTGCTATTATATATTTCCCAAATTTAAATGCGTTTGACGTGTGAGATGTCTAAGATGTGTTCTCTTACAATCTTTCGTCAAATGTTCATAGACCAATAGACTTGATAGACTGAGTGAGGGTTTCAGTACTCCAATAATATATACCGGGTTTATCAGAAATGTGATGAACCCTCGCTTTTTTCTTTATTTATGAAAGAGCCTAAATACACTACTCAGACATTTTTTTGTTACTGCTAGTTTATATTTTTATATTTTAAATTGTAATAACTGCCACTTTTTTGTTAATATTTGCAATTTTTCTTTTAGAAAAAATGATGGAGTAGTAAGCCGTTGTAGATTTCTGGGCAAGGCTACTGTGTCTTACGTATTATTATTATTTCTAAGAGCTTGAGGCGTAAAACATCCTTGTATGTATTGTTTTTCTGAAAGTGACGGTCAACTTCCGTTTCAATGGAAATGACAACGTGTTAGTACCAATTCATCTCGGGCTTTAGCGAACTTTGGCGGCAAATGAAGTGTCGGAATTTCCAAGATTTGCTGTGGGATAATGCAGCAGAGGGCATTGCAGTAGTGGGCCTCAATCAAATGCGAATTGCTCGAGATTGGCAGGTAGTGGGCATTAGCAGTTGTGTTTGTAATTACTTGGCGTTAGTTTAGATTTGGCGCAATGTGGGGCCTCGCGTGCCTGTTTGTACAACTTGTAATCAATAGTAATGTAGCATGCTCGCAGACTTGACTAATAACTATTAATATGTCTTACTGCCATCACGATATATCAAACACACCCTCGCCCCTCGCTCACCTCATCGCCCTGCTCAGCAGCTCAATCCTCGGTGCAACGCTCGGCTGAGACACTGACAAGGCACGTCTGCAATTAGAACTGTCACGATTAAAGTTTGAGCTTTATTTTAAGCTAATTAACATCGCAGTTTGTGAAAAATACTCGGCTGCCTTCAAACTGTCTCTTAAATTGTTATGTAACGCACGTTTTCATGTAACACTTCCAGAGCCGTTCGTCTCGGCCCACGTTCGTTCTTTTTGCAAGTGTTAAACTAATCTAATTTGATTTTAATAAATAATTTTTCAAGCTCGAACCTCGTCTGTTGTTGGACGCTAATTGACAGAGCCCCAACCGTTTTCACAACGCCTCACCGATAATACATATTCTTGAACAATGTGTACGTGATGCGTTAGAGGGGCATTAAACATAAAACACGTTTTTTAGGAGTGAAATGCTGTCATAACTCTTTAGTGTGTGTGTGTTGTTACGTGTATTTAATTGTACGGAAAATTTGAATTAAATATTATACCGTAATTAAAATACAAAGCATTCATCAAATATGTAAATTGCATTGAAATTTTCAACGCTTAAAGTTTTTTAATATTCATAATGCCGTGTGTCACATTCCGTCCACTGTTTAAATTTAAATATTGTTCCACGCATGTTTGTACTATTTACCTATTGTAATATTTATGCTTCCCCCAAGTTTTGGTGTTCGTTATCACAGTTAAATAAATANNCAAGCTATGCATAGATTAGTGTTTTTGGAAACAAGCAAGTCGAGTAATTTAGAGATTATATAGGTAATGTTATAATCAATTTGGATTTTAAAGCGTAAAAACTTTCCAGTTTAATTATTTTCATATTCAAATGAGATACTTATTTTGAGAAAATATGCTTCAGGCTTATCACTCATTCATTTATTTTGTCAGTACTCTTCCTTCGAGCAGAGCTTTGCTGGAAGGAGTCTTCATTATCATTAATTTCTTTTAAACAAATCGAATCCTACATTTTAACTCAGAGGCGGCGGTAAGTTTTTTAATCTAAATTCTGACACCTGAGACTCCCCTTGTATTTTAATCATTAGAAAAAAAATAGTGATAAGAAGAACTGACACGATAGCAATTTGCATACACCATCTTGTTCATTTAGAAACGAGGACGAGGCATGACGACTTATTTCGTTTTCCGTATTTTGCACTTGTGCGTACGTGCGTGTAAATCAAATTAATAACAAAATTAAATAAAATCGAGTTTTGTGAGTAAATAAATTTGTAGCCATAATCTGCCGTGGGTCGTGTTAGTAAAGCCTTCAGAAACTTCCAGTCGAATCGGTTTAAATTCCCCAGTAAGTAATTAATACCTTTATTTTTTCCTTTTTCTTCTGTCACTCTAATTCAATCAAGCCTGTCTTCTTTATTATTTAACGGTTGCATGCTGGTCTTGCAGTTTTACATAATTCCACTTTGTCTGCTCAATCGTTTTCTCGTCCCTTTTCAAAATTTATTCCCATCTGGTTTTCATCTGGTAATTCTTATACCGCGTGATTCAGTCGTTGGATTATCACAATAAAAAAATGGACGTTATTTTGCTGGAAATAATAATGATTTCTGTCTAAACACGCGTGTAGAAGAGAGTTTTTTTTAATACAGTTGCAATACAATTAATACGTACACCTGCTGCTTAAGTGATTTTTGGTAATCATAACCGCCAAAATTGTTTTTATAAATTATGTTAGCAACTTTCTTTTCAGAATGCAAATTTTATGCGTTTAATGTAATTTTATTATTATAACGAGACATGTTGACCAATTGTTTAATTAATTAGTTTGTATTAATTTTTTAAATAATCGCTTTGTGAGGTGTGTCGCACTAACGAATGTTAATTAACAAAATAAATGTAAACATTTCAGTAGAAGTTGCTTTTGTCACCGGCAATTTTACCATCCATGTGATGTTTTCTAAACAACTGCGTCCGATTGACCATGTTTCCAGCCATCCACGTGTGATCGCAGTCTTAATCGAATAGGAAGAATACAATTTCTTTTTACCGATGGTTAGGGTGGTTGTTTTTCGTGATTGATTTTCCGGAGTGTTTCTCTCGGCGATGTTCTTCCCAGCTGACTTCATCAGATTAAGGTTACCAACTTGACCCTATTCAACGTTTTCGGAGTCAGTGCCCTTCAAGAAGAGGCGTCAAAGCAATCTGATAGACACACCCCGTGAAATAATTTACATAATTAATAATAACAAAATGAATTTTAATAAGCAATTGGTGGAATAACCGAATTTGTTAATTTGAAAACTGTATAAATTTGTTATTGGGGGGTGATTAAAATGTGGTCGGTTTATCGCGCAAGTAAGATATAAAAATTTCAGTCACGCATGTAACATGTTCTGCAAAAGCGGCATCCTTGGCGTTGACGCTTTTATTAATCAGGTATTATTATGACAAGTGGTGTATCTGCAACATCAATATAATGTATTCGATGTCTGGAAACGAAATATAATAAAATAAACCAGTGAATGATGTTCTATAATAACTACGTAGCGGGCCAATAATTGCTACGAGCTGTGCCTATAATCTTTTATACAGTTGAATTTTATATCAATTAGACTTTACCATACATATTTTAATGGGGCCCCCATAGCATGCAATCAGAAGCCTGGTACAGTGATCTAATATACAATTATATAATGCGGCTATAGAATTATCTTCCTGTGCTCCTTGGATTAAAATGCTACACAATTGGGCTTTGTAATTTGGTTATTTTTAATTTATAATTAGTTTTTTTGTGTCTGGCTGTTTTATCAAAATATTTATGGTTGCTGGCAATGATAGGTTTATCGTACTGATTTATTTACAGAATCTGATATCATCATTAGGGAAATGGTAGCTCGGCTCCATGAGAAGTCTTGGCTTCTCGGCTAATTAAGGCCTTGTTGCTTAGAAAAAACCCAACTCTTGGCACACAGAGCGAAATTGCATCGGGAGTCGATCGTTAAGGATTCCGGTAAAAAAACGACGAGCGGGCCAGATAAGCGTAGCCGGGCCAAATGTAAGCAATTTTATAAATCGGAAGGAGATTCTTGGTAACATGGGTGACGTCGGCGGAGGGAAGAGAGCACAAATACAGAGGGTACACACAGCTAAGCACTAAAATACACCGTGAAAGCCGGGAGCAGTTGTCGACAGCGGCAGCCGCTTTGTCCTGATCGCCTCGGTAAACGCTCACACAAAAGGACGAAACCATCGCCCCGGATTATTCTATATCGATGGCAACCGTGGACAAGTGTTTGACGTTAATATTAACAACTAACCGTTTTTCATATCTGGCAAAGCCCCTATATTGCTTGCAACAAATAAGCCGATTCCTGTTTGATTTATGCAATAATAATAATTAACAAATATGTGTCCAAATAAACAAAACTCATAATAGCTGTCAGACAGTTAATAACTCACGCTGCGAAATCACCTAAACATTTACAAAAAGTGTGATATTAATCATAAGCGCCCAAATTACCATCACATGTAAAACCTGTGAGCTCGCATCACATCCATGAGAAAGATTTCGTTCTCTTTGATTATTTAATTTAATCTCTGTCATTATGGCGTTAACGCATAGCCGGGAGGTGTCCCGCCAAAAGGTCTAATCACACAATTTTTACAAATCTTTATGAAGTGCCGTCTCTATCGAATTCTTTTGTGTGTGCATTTCACAAGGTCCAAATGGCGATTAAAAAGGATCCGTACACAACAAAATTTTGAACTTGATAAGTCAAAGCGTTCTCAAGTTATCAGCAAGATGTCCTAGAGGACGACGAGCGAGCGAGGGAGCAAAGGCGCTCTTCGCTAATGCTCGTGCGCTAAAAAAAAGATATGACATCACTGTAAACGAACCGTTTGAAACAGTAAATAAGTGTTACAAATAATTGTCTTTAAGGCAGCGGATAATGAGTCCATTACAATGATTAAAGCACGAAAATCCGGGTTTTGGTTCAAAGTCAGATGTCTGAAACATGAAAGCAGATTTTCATTCTTTGTCCTATTTTATTATTTTTTAAATATGTTAAATTTGACTGTCTAGTTAAATTTAAGTCGTTTGCAAATATAGGAAATCACTCCATGAAAATGTGTTTTTTAGTTGTGAAATTGTGATTTGGATAGTAAGTCAGAAAATTGCCGAAAATTTCGTTGTTATTTGTGATCTTACTTTTCAGAATACTTTTGTCAGCTCCATAAAAATTTTAATATATCAATCAAGTTGCCTTTTTTTCCCTTCTAAATCTATAGACAATTTTGGAAAATCATTATAATCGACATGAATCACTTCAACAAATCCGAGATTTTGCCGAAATAATTCTAGACGTAGCAGATAATAATCAGATTTGATTGCATTTTAAATTTTCAAGGATGCTTCCAGCTAATAATTGGTGAAGGAATTTTTTTTCTTAAGGATTTTTACTCTTTGTTTTAAAACGTTTTATGCTTGTTAAGAGTGTTATTTTTTAGAAGATTATTCTAGTAAGTAGGCATCTTTTAAAATGAAAATTAAAAAAAAAACATTGACATTAAATAATGACATTACAATGCTGAATGTCAACATAATTTGTTGTATTTCAACCTCATTCTAATTTCTGTTTGCCAAAACGACTGCGATATCACATATTCTTAATAGACGCTCTGTTATGACCTCCCTTCATAAAAAAAATGACATCATGGAAACCGTTAGGCTGGTGTCAAAATTAGTATTTTTTCGTTGTCAACCCGGACACCAATAATTTAATGTAATGTTTGTTCCAGTTCAGTATCGTTTTCTGTGGTAAAAGAGCTAAACTAAGGATACCTGTTTACAAAAAAAAAATCGAAATATACGAGGCGTTTTTTTTTAAAAACGTTATAATAGCGACAGGTAAAAATGAGAATCTGACTTCTAGATGTTAATTTCTTTGGGTTGGGTCTAAATAAAATTGTAAGGATTATCACTATTAAGATTTACGACAGGGACAAATTTTTGTCTATCATCACGTGCAGACGAACCCCTTCTTAAATCGTTTATTCTGGGAATTATCTTATCGATAAATATTTTTGAGGTATACTCAGTCTTGACTTGGCTTTCTTAGCACTAGATGAAATTTCGTTTGCGTTTTGGATTGTCTCTTGTGTCTTGTGATTTATTAATTACCATGTGGCAACCGTGGATTAATATTGATCATGGAATCGGTAAATTATTTCTTCAAATTTGGAATTATTATTGTATTGTATGTGTAATTATAATGTAAATATTCTGCCCGGCCGATTTTTTTTACATAATACTTGTCTATATACTTTTCTTTATATTACAACAGGAATGTGCCTACCGATCGCTCGAGGTCATAAATCTTAATAATGGTAATCCTTGCAGTTTTATTTAAACCCAACCCAATGATATTAACATATAGAAGCCAAATTCCCATTTTTGCTTGTCGCTGCTATATAACATATTTGGTTTACTTGGTGGTAAATCAACTTTGTGAGAGAGTAGAAACGGGTACCTGGTCAGAACTCTATGATGAAATTAAATTTGATTTGGAAATTGGTTCGTTGCCGACAAATAGCAACCAAGTCCGTATCTGAAAAATCGGGGCACTTGCTAACGCTTGAAATAATTACGGTTTTCTAAATGGAGAAGTGAATTGATTATTTTTTTTATCGACTGGCGAACCGGGTTTGTAAAGTTACTAATTTGATTTTATTTATGCATTAATTTTTCTGCTTAAAAATGAACAAAAATTGACAGATTAGCGAAAATAGTTGGCGACAGAAAACCCACATAATTGGAAGCCGACAAAATTTAACGATTGTTACATCACAGAAACAACTTTTGACAGGTGGTTCATTTTGAAATTCCTATTTTCGATGCATCTGAAATTAGCCAGATCAACAATGCGGCCGTCTTACATGCACCCTCTGAAAATTGAGCTTCAATTAACTGGATATCTAATAGAACCCCAACTGTCCGTGGAGCTTTTGTATTGTGTGTTAAAAATGACACATCAAGAATAGACACGTTATTCTTATTAAAGTATTTCGTGTCGCTCCACGCGATGTCTAGTTTTCGCATGCTGTATGTTAATGTTTGTTTTAATGATGGAGAATAACGAATAGTTTAAATGGAATGACCACAACAACGGAATGACCGAATGTAATCGGGCGAAGGCTCGGTATCGCAACCCGATTTTTGACTTGGGGGAATAATTACAAACGGCACGCAATTTAACTAATAATTAGTAATTATTGTACCCTGTGCCCTGTAAGCCACCCTTTTGTTCTAATTTATTAGGCGACTGCGGATAGGAGATCCTTTAAAATAATATGCCGATTGCCTAACGCGGTTCGTGTTTTCATGTCGTTATTTTTTTGCTCATCGTACATCTCTTGTGAAAATAATCAAGTTAAGTAAATATTGCTTTCATAAATAAAACATGAATTTATCCAAGATCTATTATTTGCATATTTGATTCATTTCGAAATAGTCGTTAAAATGTGCACGACGTTCGAGTGTACCTCGATTAAATTAAAGGTTCATGCTGTTATTTCATTTTTTGCCGTACATAGGTAACGACCAATAATCTTATTGTCTTAGAATAGGCACGTTTAATTACCGATCTTGCAGAGCCAGGTCCGCTGGGTAATTATTTATTCAGCCCGATGCTTCGCCTTTTTGTGTATTTTCCAGTCGGCGGACGATCGAGTGTCGAATTGGCGAAAACTGGAACCAGCAACCGTCGACACGAGTGGATGTCTTCGTCATGACCAAGGCGCGCCTCGTACAAGTTTGCCGTGCGAAAACACAACTTATACAAATCAGATTCCGCATATTAAACAAGAGTTGGCGGTGTGCATATTATTAAATTAGCAATCAGGGTGGCGGGGTTGGCGAGGCTGCACAAGTACCAGGGGCAGAGCACCAAAGCACGGTGCTGGGGGACGCGCCAACGGCAGGGATATTGATTAAGCAGGGGGTGCGGGCCGACCTCCATTATAACCCTTCAACCCCATCCTCGAGAACAACGGGGAGCACAGAACACGTCCACAATCGGCGCTGGCTCGCCGCCTCCCTCACGCAGACATTTTTGCCCGACACACTTACCACCTAATTATTTTCGCACCTCACCGACGGCCGACTTTCGGGGTGCACCTCTTCCTGCAGGCGCCTCGGGGAGGTCGGCGTTGAGGTGTCGGGGGCAGAGCGTTTGATCCGGGGGTGTCTGGAATTGTGGCGGCGTGAAACTGGCTCCAGAGATGACAGGTTTGATTTGCATGCTCGTATGAAACCACGCAGGGAGACAACTGATCCGGGGCGGGTGGCTAATGTGTCGCGCAATCCGCACCCCTCGATCGGCTCCCCGCCCGCCGCCCACCCCAGCCACTCCACTCTCCCTTACGTGAAAACCGATATCACAAATCGCAAATGTATTTTTTAGATTTATTTTTCAATCGGAAAAATCGTATCGCCCCAATATTTTCATATCCATCTCAAAAATTAATTACACTTTTTATTTCGGCCAGACCAAGTGATACAGACAATATCGATATCCCGGCGAATCGAAAACAAAAACTTCAATTTTTATAATTAACGCCCATAATCCAATTTAAATGATGAACGGCCCCGGTACATTTTTTATGGCTGTCTTTAATTTAATTTAATATTTTTATCGTAGACTATAAATCAACTCTAATTAAGTTAATTAAAAATAATTTTAGCGAACTTCTTTGTAATGCGGATAAAAGAACAAAAACGTAATCAATTTACTTTATTAGAAATTCTGCATTTTCCACTCCCTTTTCTACGCTGCAGTAAACACAATTCGCATTTTAAAATTGCTCATTACGGATCATACATAGGGGCGTAAATTCTACTCCAACATTATCACATCTTAATCACATTTATGATGAGCCATAATGAAGATTTTAATGTATGTACACTTTTTTCTCGAGTTATACATATGCATACGAAGTATACATCTTAAAAATGACATTTTCGTTGGATTTAAGATGAAAATTAAGAAAAACATTGCTTAAACCTTAAAATTTCATTCTTATTATTATGAATCTTTCTAATTTGTAGAGCGAAACAAATCCAACCTATCAACATATCCAAAATCTAACAATATGTCGAGTCGATTTTTTTGTTTTCGTAATTTTGTTACTTTACTCCCATAAATTGCCTTTTTTATATGTTCGTGTATTTACATTCTTTATATTAACCACTATTTCTAGTTTCTAACAATAAGTCGATTCTACCGTTGGAGCCCCTGTCTCACATGTTCAGACGACAAATAGACCTGAATTTATTCGGTATTTTTATTATTCCTCGTCTAGTCAATAACTATAAATTTTTCCATAATTCTTTCATGCTGCATCACTACTTAATACGTCGATCCGTGCAGGTTACATTAATTTTAAGTTGGTGTGTTCGAAAATTTTCCCTTTTCTGTATTTTTAAGTGTGGTCGTTATTATAAAAGCTTCTTCCACTTTGCTGTTGATATATTATACATAATACTTACGTCCCTAGTTTATTTTTTATTAATACGCATTTTTTATATATGTACATGCGCCCTTTGCGGATAAAACTCGTGTAGATTAGACGCAATATATTTTTCGTGTTGAGTCAGTGGAAAATTTGTTCTAAAATTACTTTGAACTTCAGCTAAATTAATTTAATGTAATTGTATAATTGACGATCGAAATAACATTTTAATATTAGCACGCGAACGGCATATAGATGTTTTCGTTTATTTTTGTCCAACTGTTCCAATCGATGCATTCTTTCTTGGAAATTTTTCCATCACCCTAGGTTATAAGCGATTATATATAATATTGTAAGGTACAAAAAACTTTTTTTTGACTTTTCGACGTTGACCTGATGGTCATTATTATTTTTACATTTTACATTAATACTTACCCAGAATTAATTGTTATTTCTTTCTGCAGCTTCCTTTGAAATACGTCTCGCTAGCGAATTATAAATGAATTAAAATCATCATATTTTTTATGTCTTTAAAATTAGAAAGTGGATCCATATTAGCTATATTTTAATTCAATTTATTACTCAATAAATGTCACTGCTACTTACAATTAAAGTCGTTTAAAAAAAGTGTTTTAATTCCAAAAAGAGCGCAGTGATGATGTTGACAGGTTACAACATTAATAGATTGAAAATTGCTGAATTTTCTTCTGCGAAATTTTGGCGACAGTGTGAGAGGAGGATTGCGAGTGGCAGAATGAAATATTTATTAAATTTCAATTTTGATTATGAATGAATTGAACGGCGAACTCATTAATATGTATCATGCAAAACCGTTGGCAATTCGAAAATTGCTGGACAAGATCTAAACATGTTTTTGCAGATCGTGCGCTTACTTAATTTTATTAAATTTTTCGACGTTTTGGGGTGTTGGTTTTAATAAAGTATATGGAAAGAGAACCCCGTTCTATCAGCAATATTTTTATTCGGCATACAATTCATGACGTGCAAGTGTTATCACAAATCCTGATCGAAGAGTTTCATTATTCCGTCTCTCATTAATCAAACCAGGCCCATGCGTAAATTTAAAAATCTCGTTAACGAAATAACTCTTGCGTTGTATTTATTGTGAATTTAAATTTGGTATAGCTGATATGAAAGGGGTGGAAAAAACTGAAAGGAGGGGTGGAAATGTGATGTGTTTTGTTTCTTTTATTTCGTGAATATCAATTAAGTCTTATTTTATCGCATGTCCACTAAATTGCAATTTATTTGGAAAAAAAACTCATTTTATTTTACAAATTATCATAATAGCATTGAGTCTCTCCCTTATTTTATGCTTTATTACAAAGTAAGAGATGGAAAAACATTAAAATTTAAATTTTCATTCTCCGCCGTTATAATTTGCATGGCATTATTCTCCGTCTAGAATACAATATGCATTATGAATGTTTATTTATAAATTATGTAAAAGAAGACTTTAAAGCTTAAGTATATTGTAATATATTGGCTAAAGTATCGTCCGCCGCGACGGACTGCGTCGCCCTTTATATTCTATGTTTTTGCTTTTTACAAAATGAAAATCTCCTCCTGCTTGTATTTTACAAATAAACAAAAGCAATAACTTTTAGTTCCTAGGTTCCAAAACCTACCTCTCAAATTGTTATATTATTTCATTTAAAAATTTAACATCAATCGGGGAAAGAAAGGCCGCCAAGGTTAAGAAGTTGATTTTTATTTAATTCGTGCGAAAACGCAAAATAATTATTATTTGCTTAGTCATACTGAGCACCAACTTTCAAAAACCACACATATTTACTCGGCTTGCTTATTTGAGCCAGTCTGGGTTTAGGTCTTCACTTTATTAAAAAATTTGGTGATGTATAATAATAATGCAGGGGAGAATTGGTATAGATGGGACAATTTTCGAAATTATGCATTTATGCATAAGGTGGCATTTTATGTATCGTTATTTTATAAATACAGTAGCCTTCTGTTATGGTATTACATAGTAATTGGTCGTTATGTCTACCAGAAGTAAAAATATTATTTTAAAATGTAGGAAAACTGTCAAAAAAATGTCAACGTTAGTTTCGATTTAAGGTTAAAAAAATGTAACTTTTTAAGCATCTATTTGCTATAAAATATTATGTTATATTATGGTCGGCACAATATATAAAAGTGAAAATAGGATCCAGTTCTGTTTATGACTTAAAAGAATAACAGAAACAAGAAAAAAGGAAGCGAAAGTGTAGTAAATATATTAGAATCGTACGAAGTAGAGACTTGGTTCGTGCTGCTTGATTTGAGTTACAGAATGCGATAGTATGCACTGTTGTCCCTTTCAATGCATGTGTCCCATTTAACGTGTGCTCTGAATGGGACAGACAGCATAAAGTATGAGACTCGAAAAAATATCGCTTTTATGCCACTCTGCAAAATTGTCGACAAGTCAAATTTTTAGCACCGCCTTGTGGTGTTCCATTTTGGTTGTAACATTTCAGAAGTGTTTTTAATCTTTATTTTCTGTTTTATACCGTGTGTAAGAGTTCTGAGTAACATTAAAATAAGCAAGCAGCAATGTTTGAATAACGACAAATATAGTATGGTAGAGTACGTGTGTATTTAAATATATTACCTCTAGACGATTACCAAGTTGGCTGAAAGGTTTTCAGCGGTTGTTTGAACGTCCGGTTAAAGCACGCAAACGCCATATTCTCCAGTTCCTCCCCGTAATTTCCAAGAAACCACTATAAATAACAATATAAATATATTAAGTCTAATGGTTTAGTTCGAGCCGTAAATATTGCACGCTGCTATCTACCTACCAAGCTATTACTTCAAACGGAGAAAACCTTTCTGAGAAAACTAATATTTCTCCGCAGATTAAATTAAATCAAAAGCCCGAAGCTCGGCTTTTACCCCATCCCAAATATAATATAATATCTCGACCTATCCACGTAAATACTTTTTCTTCATTTCGAACGAATTAAACTAAATTGAAATGCGCTGATATTAATTTATTGCATTCTACTTCTCTCTCGTTTGAATAATTACTTTTATATTTCCACCGTTCTCGATTTAATTATATATTTAATTCGATATTGAAGTATTTTCCAAGTAAAATTATCGATGGCATTTAAAAAAAAAACACTCCGACGTGTTTGCTGCAAATTTATGTTTGTTTGGCATTTGTGAAATAACTTATATATTATTAATTCATCTGACAAATTGCTGTTTCTGGAAAATTAATTAACTTAGTCATAACTGGTCATGCGATAAAATTACATATTTCAAATATAATTTGTGATTTAATTATTCAGAAATACACAAATTTACTAATTTAGACTTAATTACTCTGAGTGTCGTCAAATTGATCGGTCGTTACAGCCGATATTCCCCAACGGAGAAAAAACCAAGGACTCCGTGTGTGCATCAGTTTCGCCGCAAGAAATAATTTGACAGTGGGCCACTCATTAGATCAGGAGTGCTAAACGGTGGCTGAACATGTGCTCTTTCTGCGAAGGCGAGGGTCGTATTTCAGCGAATCTATTCGCAGGGGTGTCTTAATCCCGATTGCAATCCGGCCCTGTTAACCTGGCTGGGAAATTCGTGCCATCGTCTTCAATCACTGTTGGTTTTTCCGTGGAACACGAGATTCCCTCTAATCCTCGACCGGGTACTCTCTGTCTAACCTTGAGCTTTAAGGTTGCGCACGATGTCACACCCCGACGACGCGCTCCGGGTCGAAGTTTTCATCCCTTCAGACCTGTTCCCATCACAGCCACTAAATTCACGGCGCGGAGACACTTGTTGGTAACTTGTAAAACGAACCGGCTTGCTGACGTCACCATCCCAAGATTTTTCCCACCTTCGACCGTCGCAGTCGCGATCGATCCGAGTTTTTCCATCCTTTTTTTCTCGTTAGATGTAATTGCTGCACTGCTATAAAAATAAAATATAGACTGCAATTTAATTAAATTTCTTATGAAGTATTGATTGCGTTCTACTTTTGCTGGGAAAAAAAATGGGCGAATCCTTTTATTTGCCGAGCTTCACGAAACTGAATCAATTCATAATAACAATGACCTCGGCGCTGTGTAAAGAATTATTAATTTTTAATTATAAATTCGAAGAAGTACCTATATGGCTAGGCCCTCGTTTTCTTTTTATGGGTGTATCATTTGTTAATTCAATTTCGTTTATCAAGAATCTCAAAATTTGCGTGTTGAGAACTTTAATTGTCAAGCTGGGATTTTGGGAAAAAATGTTGCCGATTTTTGACAGAGCCAGATTATAAGAGCTATTTACGAGAACAATGCTAGTTTAGCTAAAGAAAACCAGCCCACTTTATTGTTTTTAGGTCGAATTGAATTTCTAAAATTGTGTGCCATTGTCGATGATATCGTGATATCGTGGCGGCTAAATGTTAGATATTAAATAAAAAGCAAATGCCCAAGTCAAAACTAACTTGGTTAATGATACTGAACCGTGGTGAGTATTTCATATCATCTCTCTAATTAGTTTCAAATTAAATATGGATGAAACGTTTCATAATTTTTATTAAAGATTGGTATCGCATTAATAATAGGTCGGTAGAGGGTGTGCCGCTCGGGCGGGGGGTATGAAAATATATTATATACATTTGATAAATGACGAGATAAGACGGCGCATTAAAATTATAAATGATTGTATTTATTTTGGAAAAAAAGGAATGCTTTGAAATGGAATTTTGTATATTTTGTTATAAATTATCATTTTTATTGCACCGTAAACCCTAATCCAAAATTTATTGCGAGGAATATTAAATTATTTCGTTGGATGGAGGATAATAAATATAAGATATTAAAGCTAAAGACTTGAACGTTTTATCTTCCTATATTTTTATTTTATAAGAAAGGCGATATTCATCGTTCAACATCCGCACATAAAGTTTGGCTATTAAAGATACAAGTTTATAATCTTTTCATTTTATATTGCATCTAATAGCTTCACTCGCCCGCCCGCCTGGTATTTTCGGAACTTTTTATTGCTCCAATTTTGCTAATATCAAATAAACTAAAACGTTTTCTATGAAAGCTTCGCTCACAGACGGGTTGCTCGTTATTGTTTATTTAATGTTATTGTTTTATTTTCGATGGAAGTATAAAATTATATTTGCTCGCAGCCCCTGCTTTGTTTTGCTTTACAATGACACCACAAGACGTTCCCTGTTATTCACTTGCTAATAGTTTCTGGATTCACCGGTTTATAATTATTATCATTTTAAGGACAAAGTACCAACAGCTGCACGCTAGTAAATAAAAGGAAATCTCCAGGATCGGGATAATATTCGTGCAATCCTTATATTTGTAATTGGCTCGTTTTCAGTAATGTGGACAAGACTTCCTTCATTTGCAAATACGCCAAATTGTAGCATTTTTGACGATATTTATAAATAAAATATAATGCAGTTTGTAAAAAACGTTTATGACAACTTGAAAATGGAAATAAATATATTCAAGTTTGATTAATTATCCACTTCCAAAGTTCTACAAGAAGATGAATAATAATATAATTTCCAAGAATTACACGAAGATGCATTAATTTTTAAAACGCATAGGCCGCGATCAAAATTTTGGTTGTCCGATATGACTCAATGTTTCTTCTAACGCCTATTGATTAGAGAATTGTTCAAATAAAAATTAAAATTCAATGATAAGAGGAAACGAAAATTTCAGCAATTCTACCATGTTATTTATAAAGCTTCTTGATGAATCTCATGTAAACAGCATATACAAAAACCTAATGTTAAAGTTAGTAGTTAAATTGGTGATATGAACTAAAATTACAGTTCATTACAGCAATCATGTCAAGTGACAGTTCAGACAGAAGTCAAAACAATATGTTTTCATTCTTATAAGATCGGTATAAGTTATATTTCTCTATAATCAAAATTTTCTAATTGTAAAATGTACATAAATCGGTAATAAAGTGTGTTTAATTTAGAATTATTGCTTACAATTGATGATGATTATTATCATTTTTGACCTTCCTTTCATCCAGCACGGCTCTTAAGTTGGCTATCCACGTTATCACAAATATTGCTATCAAGTAATGATATAATTTTGATCCACAGTAATTACCGTTGCCCACTCTCCATGTAATTATCATCTGGACTTTGATCAATGCTTTTTGACTAAAAGACTATAAATTTTAATCATAACAGAAAGTTCTAAATATTGGCAATTTTTGTTTGTCAAATACAATGATGTCAGGTCTATTGGCATTATTTGCATTGATCAGTCAAAATAGGTTTGTCCACTAATGTCCACCATTGTTATCATTTTCTAAATAAAAGTTTAGTGTGTATTGTAGTACCGTTTACTATCTCGTTTTAAATTATATTTTTCTACAACTGTCATGAACTGATGACATTTCAAGTTTCAATAAGCAGGTGTGAAATTGTGCTTCAGGCACATGAAAAAAAATTTACGCACTTGACTAAAAAAAGATACCATTTAATCTAGCAACGGCATCGAATATTTGAAAAATCTCCCTGGTTACCACCAAAGTAGGGTAAATCAAACTCAAAGCCACCCCGTTATTTCGAAATTTTATAAAATCATTAATTTTATTT
>QDEB01107507.1:17493-34423 GCA_004193795.1 Asbolus verrucosus | reverse complement strand
AATAATGCGAGTGCGCTAATATTAGGTGCAGATTCTGCACCCAGATTAAATAAATTAAATCAATTTCAAAGATCCACCGAGTTTAAAGATCCACAGGCTCCGACTTCCAGACTTTTTTACAGAATCTTTCAATATGTACATCAAAATAAATACTCGGGAAGAATGAAAAGGAACCTATATATCGCTTAGAAACTGAATAGTCTTTTGAGAAAGCAACATATTAAAAAAATGGAGTGCTCTATTACAACAACATAAACAGAGTTTAGCAAAAACAAGAAAAATTACATTTCAAATAATGTAAAAATAAAAAGCTTTCGAGATTAAAAGCCCCGTACTTTTAAAAGAAACCAAAAGAGATAAGATAAAGAGAAAGCAGAGAAAAGGTAAGCAAATTTTTAGAGGTTCAGAAGGCAAAAAAGAACAAGGGAACAGAGACAAAAGCACAGAGCAGAAACTGTGAATAGAAATTGAGATGTACAACAAAAACAAAATAGCAAAATAGAAGTCTCGACTTATAACAAGAAATATCGTGCGCTTACTACAAAACCATTCTATTTTTGTGACAAATACACTTCAGTTTGTTAGTAAAATAATATGCCAAATAAATGAAGCGAATCCGCCAAAATCTGACAGTACAACAGAAAATCTAATTTCAATTTTCAAAAACTATCACACGAAGTTTGTAATGTAAATCGAATATTAATCAAAAAAATGTTTAGTTTGAAATGAAAATATTTTTGGATCTACTATTTTTAGAGTTTATAAATTCAATGTGGGCTGGTAAACGTTTGCAATATTTACAAAACATTTTTTATTTACATCTCATTTATTTTATCGTCACTTGGTTTACAGACCATTTGAAATCCAGTTTATATCAAAAGTTGACAACCAACAAAATCGTACCTTACTAAATTAACATGTAAAAATAATGTACGGAAATAATTTTTTATATTTCATTCAAATCTCTTAAAACTTCTATCACGTGAACCCTTCAATAAAAAATAAATATGTTTACCCTCGAAATAGTCTTTCTATTGACATAGATGATAAAATTTGTTTTGAAAAATTCCAACTAAATGGTCAAAAAGAGGAGGCAGGAGTAGTGTACACAAAGAATGTTCGTACAAATAAAAGATAAATTTAGAGTGTTCGTGATGAAAGAACTCAGAGGATGTTTAGTTAAATTTGTTAAATATAAAGTATTGAGTTGTTTCGGTTGAAAAATGCAAACCTTTCTAATGACAGATTTATCGATTGTGCCTGCGGTGAGAATCTCGGGTCAGTTGATTTCAAAGTTGGGCCTTGGTTGTATGTACAATTTAAAAAAAAAACGAGAGTATTTCATTTCGGAAAGGTTTGGAAGGGTCGTATTCTCAATCAGTGTGGTTTCATTAAATTAAATGGTATTTCGTTTACCTTGAAAGAAAGTTAATTCCTTTGTTTTGACGATTGATTTGGTGAAAAGTGAACATAGTATACAAATACTCGGATGGCGACCATCAACTGGGGGACGTACAGCATCTTCTATTATTCGCTCCAAAGCATCGCAACCTCATTTTCTCGACCGTTGATTTTGTGTCCCGTCTCTGTATTTCCCGTCTCCCTTTTATCATAGTTGTTGGCGGAGTAGCCACTTGTATTTAGATGCCGCACAAGGCCCATTACCACGATGGCCCAGGGGCTTAGCTAACTGTTATACTGCCAACTGCATTATGAACTCTTTTACACCAATTGCTTTACACTTATCACACCTCATATACCCCACAACAGATTTTCAGATTTATCTCGCCACACCAACAACCTGATAGAATCCATTCGTTTTATTAATGCACCACAATAATCGCCTCTGCATCTCTAATAGAGTCTCAACGTGTCAATAAATAACATAAAACCGCAAGTGATTACTCTGTCACCAGCACGAAGTCGTTACACGAATTAGAAGTTTCAAACAGAAAATCCAAAAGCTTTTATTAAATCTCTAATCATCGACCCTAAATCATCGACTTCCTATAATTTTTCAAACACATCTGCTCTGGCAAAATTAAGAACAAATTGTTCCACTCATGTTCGTATTTAGAACAAAACCTAAAACCTCACTTTTAAGCTCTGAAGCTACAACATATTATGAACTAACAGTTTCTTTAATATCATTATTTTGGATGAAATTGAGCAAAAAATTATCTTGGCCCAGTGCAGTTTAAATAAAATTCTGCAAATTTCTAACCGAAAAACATTTTTCTTAATTCTAGGTAACGGTGAAGATGCCGGAGTAATGCCACCATCATCTAAGATTTGGTCACTCACTTATGCAAGACGATGTTCTGCCAGCAACAAATGAGAGAGAAATGATTGAAATGATAGCAAGAGTAAATAACTAAGTAAAATAGAATACACTCAAAACGCAGAGAAGTCGAAAATAAGAATTTTTAAAAAAGAAACTTCAAAGTACTAAGAGATTTTCCATGAAAATAGAAAGAAGAAGAAATTGAATTAGTACAAAAATTTAAATACGTAAGATACGTGTTACAGGTGAATAATTAAGATGAAACGCAGTTAAGAGAAGGAACAAAAGCATTGACACAAATCAGAGAAATATAATAGAGAAAGAAAATCCAATTATAACATTTTAAATGGACATTAGGACTAAAGACACCAAGCTACATAATACTAAAGGAAGTCAAAAGAAATTTACTAAAAATTAAGACGGGAAAACGGTCGCTCAACCAACACTATATTAAAAGAACGAAGAAGAGGGGTATCAGAAAACAAGTGAGTTGGATCCTGATCGACAGAAGCAAGAAGGAAATATTGTACAAGAAATGAATATTCACCGGAATAGAAAGAAAAAGAACAGTAGGTCAAGATTTTAAGAGCTTGTCTTTTGAAATGATTGATAAGGACAAAGATAATCGAAAGCAAAGTCAGCTAAATAGAGTAGATACGTCCAGATATAATATGAAGCGCAAGGAAATCATGGCACTGAAGCTGACGAGAGAATGAGAGATTACGAAATGATTGCGAGATTGAAAATCAGACGAGGAGAAGCGTATGATTATGTTGAGAGGAAGAAGAAATGATATGGCGAACGGCTGCATCTATCTTCCAAGAATGATAAATAAAGCAAGGTCGGAGGTACTGAACGACTGTAGTCCAGCAATCAACTGGATGAAGGAAATAGAAAGAAGAAGAAGAAAAAGCATTGAAATAACTTAACGTTAATTTTTAATTTTTATTTTACTATTATTGAATTATAAGATATTACGCCAGCAATTTGAAGCTCTAAGCAACAAATTTAATAAATTATTACTACTGTAATAACATCCGTTACAAAAAAATTATATCTTGGTCCAAAATTCAGATCAAATTCTGTAACTTCTAACCAAAAGGCAAATTTATTATTATTATTATTTTTAACAATGACGCAAGTATTTATTACCATTTTAATACTTTATAATAATAATAATACTTTATTGTCCTACAGAACTTAAAAGAATTCCAATTTTAATGTTTTATTTAAAAAGAATAAAATTTTTATATTTCAATAATTTGTCAAAATGAAAGAAAAATTTAATCAGCTTTATGGTTGGTTCAGTCACAAATAAAATAGAGATCAAAAGCATTTTAAAAATCCTGGAATTTGAAATGTATAGACCTTTGATTTTTGGCGTATCTCTGAAATCGACAAATAAACTCTCTATTCGGTAAATGTGGGAACAGGAATTTAGCACACTAGCTTCATCGTGTGCTTATTTTCACATAAAAAAATCATATGGAAAGCAGTCAATGGACTCTCTAATTGGCCTTAATATTCGTTATCATTATTCGTTGTGGTTTTTTTTTATTTGATTTAGTGAAAACCGGATTAATCGGAATATTTGGTATTAAATTCTTGTCGTAATTTGTTTCGGCTTGATTGAAATAGTCTATTCCATACGACTTGTGTAGTCTATTCATGACAATTTTTACATAATAATGTCAGAACAGGATCGAAACAGGTACAGATTAAAATTCCTTGTAACATGCGATCAAAAATGAAATACCTTTAGTTCCCTCTTGATGCGCCAACATTTTTTGCAGTATGTCGTAAATAGTTTCACCAGTCGACCTAACATTACAGATCAAATTAAGATGAAACTCAAACCTGACTCTGTTAGCTCCGCCATGTGTTCCAAAACATTTTATTTTTGATCGCACGTTATTTTAGATGGTTTTGATTAAACAATGCACTTCCGACAAAAGCACATGGGCTAAAAATATTAATTAAATTTTAATTAATGCTCATTCATTCTACAGATATTAGTGTGATGATTATGAATCAATAAATTCAATGTGGGAATGCATTTGCCTCTATTTTATAGTGATATAAAAAATTCCAAAATTGTGACAAAATGATATAAAGTATTTGTGGGAAAAAGAGAGAAAAGGATGTATGGAGGTTCGAGTGGGTTGTATGATTTTGGAACTGCAGCGTGACAGCAAGAATCGTATGTAAAGATACAATCTCTGTGGCTCATTATCCTCCACTTGTGCGGTTATGTGGTTTTATAGTATCATGAATGTCATAACGTAAACGCTTATTAATTGAATGGGGCTGTTTAACTTTATAGTTATGATTTTAGGGAATTTGGTTTAATCTAGTTTAAGCTCCGCGATTACCCTTGCGCCAATTTATAAATATGTTATGTTGAATCTGGTTCCGAAAGCGATGCATTTAATAATGGGAAAAAACTTTAGATTTATTGTTTTCCATTAGTGTGGCAATTTGACAATTTTGGGGCAGAGTGATAAAAATCGTGTCTGATTTAAGTATGGCAGAAATATGATTCAATTAAAGAATGAATAATAATTTTACGGTTAGAGTTCGTTTACGGAAACGTTTTACACTAGCGCCTACTAGTCTGTTCTCTTTTCCTAAGTTGTCCTGAAGTTCTATTTTTCTTGTCTGTCGCAACGCACAAACACATAAAATTTGACCCCTATAGTATCAAAATAAACATACGGTTTATCATAAGGACAGAACCAATTTCGCTTTTAATTCCCTTACAAAAAGAAGAAATGATTTACGACTGTATTGAGAAAATACCTGTTTTAACATGTTTACACAAGGGGTGGAATTAAACGATCTCGAATTATCTTTAATAGGAAGATGCATTTGCTTACAATCACATTTCCAAATCTCTGAATTCTCACGTAGCTGTACGTAAAGACTTTAAATTCGTGCCAAATTGACTTACATTGTAATCTTCTCTATATATTAAAGAGGTCTGAACGTCTGCAAGGATGTGTTCTTAGCTAAAAGGGACTTCTAAACTTTACATTTTTACGGCGCTTTTTCCAATTTACTCCAGATCCACTGATTAACTACCTACGATTTCGGCATTAAAATTGATTTTCGTTTTGTTGTTATTTATGGTTCGTCCATTATTAAAGAGCTGATCCGAGCTCCATCAGCTTTTTTTTTTGGTATTATAAAGAATTTTAATTATCTGCAAGTTCCCTAAATTGCATTACCTACGCCACAAAATGTATCAAAAAGTAAGTTGACATCACAACCTCTATTTCTATTCGGTGTTTCACTATTGATTTTCTTTATATAACTGAAAATGAATTTGTCATTATAATTTATGTCGTTATTACTTACGCTTCCGTAAACCACTTTGTTTTATGAAAATTTCCACATAAATTACACCTATGTGCAGTTAAATATTCGATGAATTTTATGTTTTTTCTATTGGAAATAATCTAGCAGAAAATAGTCGTAGTAATTTTATGTTTGAATAACGATTATAGCGCGATAACTTCCAAATATCTCAAATTCGAACAAATCTATCTTTTATCATCATATTCTCCACAAAAAAAGTAAATTGTTATTACCATACGTCATTTTTGTTAAATTACAGCTGATTCTTCCTATGCGTAAAAAGCACCATATTCACAATGTCTGTCTAGAATAAATAATTGTATGAAAAAAGGACGGCTTATTAATAAACTGTAGTGACTCTCTTCGTTATTGGTAACTGAATTTTATCTATTAAATTTTATTTTATAATTTAATAAGAAATTAGAAAATATATTACCAATTAACCTTATTTTTCAAAACAATTTTATAAATGCTAGGAAATTTTTTTCATTTTTTTATTTTTTTAATTGGACTGCACGACATTGCAGAAACTGCGATTCAGTTTATATAATGAATGACTCGACTTAAGAATAAATTTGTAATAATTATAACGAAAAGTTGTTATAAATTGTTAGTTTAACTTGAATTCAACTGAAGTGTGTTGATGTGTAAAGTATGGAGCCGAGGCGTCTTCAGCGCGAATTGAGCAAATGCGTTGACAATTGCAAAGGTGAGTGTGTCATTATTCAGAGAAGCAAAATTGTAATAAAGAGGACGATAATAATTCATAACCACATCTTGACGACTCTTGAACTATAAAAAAGCATTAAACAAACGTGGCTGCTTTTTACACAAGTTTAGTGAGTTAGGGCGTCAATAAAGTTGTAAAGTAGACCTCTGGGACGCCTGTCGGTGAAATAAATCCTCACCATAAAGTCATGACTATTTCAGCAAAATGTGACTGAATATTTTTACCGGATTTTCACACAATCTTATATAAAATATTATCACACCTTCATTTTTAAATGTTCTTGAGACCTTTCACGAACGCAAATAAAATAAAAACAGAGACACGTCACGGGAGTTTAAACGTTAACTTGCATCCTCTCTAGAACGATATATTATTCAAAACACAATTAAAAGACAAATTGAGGCAAATGTTTGCTTACCTTGTAAGTTCCAAGATTCTTGACGGAACATGCGAACTTCACGTTGCGGCCCGCCGCCACTGTAATGTTCTCTATAATGTCTGTAAATTCGGGCTCTTCGACCACCACTGCAACAACAAACTAACTTCAAAACCAACTCATTCTATAATTTAATTGCTTTTACGCCAGTGGAAGGTAAATGAAAAATAATGGTATGACAAAAAGAAGGACTAAACATAATTATCAGCTGCCTTCTTTTCAAAAAATATTCAAAATAATAATTTTGCTACTTATTTTTCACATTTTATATGAAATTTTCTTTATTGCTGTTCCACGACAGTTACTTTCGAAGAATTTTCGACTTCACCATACAAATGCAATTTTTCAATTATTTTACCCCTTTGGCGGTATATATGTTAAATTAAAGTCCTCTTGGGAAATTTTAAAATTTTTTTACTATTATATATTGTTCCTACTTCTTCCAGTTCAGAACTGCATTCATAAAATTCTTATGCTTTCATACACATTTTTCTTTTGTTATCTCATAATTAATTGATTCTCTTTTCTCTCCCTTGCAAATTTACACTACTCTAAACTGTATTTTTTAAGAAACATCATTGGAGAAAATCACGGAGCACTACTTTTTCTATTTCGTCTTTTTCTACGTTAAAATTAATTTGTATTTTGTTGTTATCTTTTTTGCTCCACAGAGGAGTGCTCATTATTGATTGAACGTGCCACATACTTGTTTTTAAGGCTTTACTATTGCAAAAATTGATAAAAATCTAATTATAGTTGATGTTAGTAATAAAATTAAATGTTTGTTACATGCCGCCGTAATCTGCCAAATTATGTTGTTATTATAAGAAAAAAAATTTGAATAAGGTATACCAATCATTTGGAAGCGGAACATGAAATCTAATACCATTTCGCGATTTAATGAAGTGCGTTTAATTACTAATGATAACTCTGTATAATTCATCATTACTCGATTTTTTCATTAATCTGATGTTTTATTTTGTTTTTTCAATATGTTAAAATTATACAGGGTGACTATAAATAAATGAAGCAAATTTAGTGACCATTTGGCAAACCGTGTCATTTTTAACGATTTAGGTTTTTAGATTAGGGTTTTGATGCAAAGTAAAAATCAGAGTGGAAACATTTTAGAAATTCGCTATCATTATTACTCATTATCGATTACAATTGATATTGTAAATAAGATTTTACAAAAAACAAATTTTATTTTACTTTTGTTTTGACATTTTTGAATTCGAGGATTAGTAATGCCAACATAAAACTGCATTCAACCTAATAAAAAAATTCTCATTCATTAATAGTCACTCGGTAAAATGATATTTCTTTCAAAAGAAAATGAAAACGAATTTTTATTGACATTTTTTTTCTCATTTTTATGTTGTCATGATTTTTTAATAGCAGTAATGTTCAGCATTACTTAATACAAACATCCGTTTACATTCCTATCCTTCTAACTTCTAATCTATTTATTTTTCACATTTTTTTCTTCTGGAAAATGAAATTTATTATAACTATTTTCGTGTTTATTTACATATTTGTTCGGTTATAATGATATACAGATATAAATCAAAATTAACGATGGGTGGTGGTGTTCATCAATGTCGCTTTCCACGCAACTAAAAAATCATATTAAGATGTTCTGTGATAATGTTTATTTCTGCCGTTAAAAATTCCTCCTACTTTTATCACTATCATACGCTTTTCCTCTCTCTTTCTTTTTCTGGTCTTATACAGCTATTCTTCGATGATTAAAATTTAATTAATCATTAATGCATGTCAATATAACAATCATGATCAATTATTAGAAAATAAGGTACTGCAGAATGGAAATGGTGGAACAGTTAATATATAAATGAATAAGTGAGAAGAATGAAGTAATTTGATTGAAGGAAATGAAGTCTGGATCGATTTATCCGAAACAATTGAATGTAAAATCACTATTAAATAATTAAAGTCTCGAGGGGTTGAACTGATGTCATTTAGATACTGGCGAATCTTTGAATGGGAGAGTCAAAGTTTGCGGACTGTTGTGAAAATCTCCAGAATGGTAGATTGTTGAAAGGAACTGACATCATTATAGGTCAAGTTTCGGGTTGTTTTATTAAGGGAAAACGAGTAGAAAGTGCATAACAGCGAGAATATCCTGCTGCTATTGAATCTACTCGGTGCAAACCTAACGGCATATCGATCCGGACGTAGTGAACGTACTGCAGCCTCACATGGTGTCTATTGAACACCTTCTGAGTAATGAATGTCTGCTACTAACTAAATTGAACGACCTAACAACATCATAAAATTATTTAATCAGTTTTGAAGAAGGGATGTTTGGTATATAGCAAACATAATTAAGATTATGCAAATAACCTGATGTGCTTCCTCCTCGCTAAAAATCAACTCCATAAGCGTTGTAATTAAAAATAATAGCTTGCTCCTTTCCATATAGGTGGAAAAGTTAAAAGAAACAACAAACATTTATTAGAGGCAAGGTATTCCAAGTCACGTCCACGGTTTTACTTGACTTCATTTTATACGTAAGAAATCTTGTGAAATGTTTGGGGTTGTTTAACTTTTGTGTGTACTTAATACCGCTAAGATCGAAGATTGGGATAAAGTAAGACCGGAGAAACCTGTCCCTTCCATCTCTGCAAACTACTAATTACCAACGAAAATCACGTATTTTACATAAATTCCAACATCAAAACAAAACCATATTTTTCAGCATTATACGTTACAACTCACATTTGTAGTGCAAAACTTTCCGAAATATTTGTTCTTCACTTTTATTCCCCACAAAATTTCAAATCAAATCAATTCTCTAGAATGTATGGTCTGCACTTTCGGCGCACTCGAAATATTTCAAACATTCAAGATTTCCAACCTTTACGTTTTCGGTTAATGTAATAACCAAGCGGGCTGCGCAAATGCATAAATGCATATCTTCCCCTGTTGTGCTCCTATCACATTCTGCATATTTTATAACATCCCGCGTGCTTCAATTATAAATGCACATTTCCGAACATAATTATTAGGGCGACGTGTATTTCGTCCATTTCCCGCGCCTGTCTGAATTACAAACTCAACTCAAATTCCCAAATAAAGTCAAAAATCGATAAAATGATAAACGATCCATCCAGTTTCCAAAAAATCTGCCCCATATGACGAAAATTTTTGCTATTAGACTCATCAAAAATTGTTTGAAGCTTCAACATTAAAAATTAACCAAAAACATTTTGTCTGATGACTCCCAGTGTCGAAATAATGCAATTTTATTAAAATTTTTTAAAACCATTATTATTTGTTAAAACATGGTAAGATGTCGTAAGAAAAATTCTAAACCCAAAGTAAAATTAGGCGCAACAATTCAAACTTTTTTTCTCTTATTTTTTACATGTATGATTTAAATTATTATTATTTGGTGAGATTATATCTGTTTAACTACTTTTCACAAAATTAACTATGCAGTTTTAAATCTTTTGAAGCCTCATGCCAAATTTGAGTATACGTAACTATTAAATGTGAGAGAATTTAATGTAAGAGCCGCCAGATTCACACCGTTAGAGTTACTTATTTGGCAGTCGTCAACAAAATATCAAAAGCGTTGTTGGGGTCGTGAATTTTGAGAATAAAATCATCTGAAATGTAATTTCAGCAACTGAAAAGCTAAATAATTTTTTAAAGAAAAATACGTATTTTATAGCAAATTTTACTTTTGGATTCAGAATGTGATACTAAATAACATTTGCTCATGATAATTTGCAACATTTTAACAAATAATGGGTTTAAGTCGATTTATATTGTTGATGTTATTATGATCATCGATACCCTCAACATTATGGACGAATTATATGGCAATTAATCGTTATGCCATATTTACATCGTAAAACGACAATTATTTGCACAGAATTTTGGATTTGTCCCGTTGTAGATAACGCCATTATAATCGATATAGTTTTCGAGTGGAAAGCGAAGAGCCACATCGGGTGCGATTAATCGTCATTCAAGATTAAGAGCTATTTGTGTGGACATCTTCGTGTGAGTAAGCTGCCAAGTAAGCTTTTTGTAAGCCGTAACCGACAAATTTGCTGTAAACAATAAGTAATCACCGTTTCAAAGAAGGAATGAATGCCAAAACACCAACCACAGGTTTACGTCTCAGTCTAGAAAGTCGTCCAACTGCGGTTTGCCTGCCAGAGAACATGCCAGCTGGAATATAGGGAATATCTTCCATTGATGGAACTAAATTCTATCTGCATTCTCGTCGAATAAACGCGGTGTAAATTTTAATGACACGAAAAAGTATTTCCTTTGCACACAAATACAAAAAGCAGAGACATCCCGCTTGCATGCTTCAGTTCTTATTGACACTTTGTACTACACGAAATGAAGTTTGTCTTGACGTCAAAAAATTGTCTCTTCTAAATTTAAATTGGCCAGTTCTAATTTAAATTCGATAGAGCATACGGTGGAGTAGATTAGCTTTGAGAGTTTGTCTGTTTTATGACGACGAGTTAAGATGACCGAAGTTCGTTTCAGCTAAAAATTCTATTGTTGGCGGGTTAGACAATATGTGGGCAGAGGAAGATAAAATTTCTCTAGTCTTCGAGGTTTGCGTTACTAGCTCTACTCTTTCTTTTATTATTGCAACAAATACAGACAATGATCCTAAAAACAAACTAATTTAGCTTTCATTAACCAGCATCCATCTTCTCAAAAGTTTAGAAACTACTATATACACAAATTATTTTTTTCTATCCCGCAATTTTCTGTAAAAACAAAAATAAATAATAATTGCCATGATAATCGGGGGACATGAAATTAGGAGAAAAAATCAAAGAGGGAAAAGGAGATGGACAGGAAAATAAAAATAAAATACGAAAAGAAGCCTACTGTCTAAAAGAAAAAAAGTTGTAATTATTGTGAAATATTCCTGAAGTAAAAAACAAGACTAGCAGATGAATGTGAATGGGAAGTGTTATGCAGTTGTGAAGTTTGAGAAATAAAATGGGAAGGTTGAAAGTTAAATGTAAACAGGCATTTATGGCGTTGTTGGTCCGCTAGGGGATTTAATTTTTAAGTACATGTTCCTGTGCAACTTCGCCATTAGTCTTGAGTAGTTGTTTCCTGTTATTTTTATTGTAAATTTAGATAAACATTTATTTACATTAAAAATATAATATCTGTCTGAAAAGTCGTAAACAGAGAGTTCAGCAACATGTAATCTTTAAGAATTTCCTGCGGCTAAACAGCATGCTTCCCGAAGGCAAAGCTTAATCTTAATTATCACACTTAGTGTTTTACAGCAGGAAAATAAATCTCTCTTGTTTATGTTGAAAAGAATAATAAAATATCATTTAAAAATAAATACTGCTTTTTAATTAAGTGTTTTGTATTTTGACACGTTATTTGTTTTTTTTTTCTCATTGCCATCTAATTAATATAAGAACAAAAATTAACAAGCACTGATTTTGACAAACTCTAAACTTGTTTTTTTACCATTAATTAGTGAAGAGTAAAATATTAAACAATGAGAAATGGGGTAATTACGTATTGATTTGAATTTAAACCGGCTTTCACAAGGAAATCACAATAAGGGATAATTGAATATGAAGAAACATTTCGAATTAAGTTGGCAAACTTTATAACACCGACGGCTTGTTATCGCTCTACAATAGTACATTTCAAGGACCCGTTCAACAAGTTTGCAACCATCTTACCACAATTTACAAATAAAAACCATCAACAGCCAAATTCAAAGTGCGTGTGTAACAAAGCACATTATCTCCTTATTGTAAACCGCAGCCCCTATAACACAATATATTATACTATTAACTTTAACTGATTTTTATAAAGAGTTGCTTTTTTGTGAAGCCAACCACACCACTGATGCTGAACGCCGATCAGTAGTTATACTAAATAAAGCAATCAACCCCACTCTTAACTTTTCATATTAATTATCGCAAGGCTGTGATGGGGGAAAGTGTCGAGTACATCTACTCTTAACGAGTGGTTATTAGTACCATATAATCCAAAAAAATGGATAATAGATAAAGGGAGGCTATGGAAAACAAAATTCGTCATCATCATCAGTCCAAAATGTCAGTCTTTGTCATGTCAAATTTCTGCTGATTTTTTTTAAGACGATCAAAAATTACAGAAAACAAAATAATTCTTCTTTTATATAGAGAGCAGTAACAGTAGTTGTAGCTGCTTATTTGCGCATGCGCTGGTTTAGCACTCCAAGTGCATTAAAATTGTCGGTACCAAGTATATATTTCGTCAAATTCTACAGAGTGTGTCAAGAATGATATTCATTTACATCTAAACATAATGCCACCTGCCATTTTGTGCTTTCAAAAACTCGTACCAACATTTATGAAATTCTTGGACATTATTCTCGAATTCTTGTTTTCAATTCATGGATAGTCCGAACCGGCTCTTAAAAAACAAAATTTTTTAAGTAGCCAAGGAACAAATAATAATCAAAGGGCATGAGGTCAGGGAATTAAGTTTCGGTACATGGTTCATTATGAGTTTTCTATTTTGCAGATTATTAACAGTTATTATTATATTTTTATACATTTTAATTTTAGGCAAAATGCCAGGTTATGGGTATCATTATATTTTCAATTTCATTTTAAAAAACTGTGTGAGTTTTTTAAAGGCTTTTAACCAAAAGAATTTTATATGTAAAGTCTTACATTGCTAGAAATAATTTTGTGACCCATAATTCAAAAAAAAATTGTTGCAAAAAGGCATTTTAAGGATTATATAGGACTCAGAATTTTATGTAGATTTTGAAAATGTGAAAATATGTGGGGTGTTCCATCTAAATTAGAAAGTTGTGATCATTTCTGGTGAAATTTAAAATATTAAAAATCGATGACTTATGTTAAAAAATGAGCTTTAATAAATAAATTGACCTCGGAAAATTTTGTTTCAATATCTAAATATGTGCTGTTTACACCCGGTATATTTTACAAGATAATGACCAGAAATTGGACGGTTACATGACAAAGGCTGACAGTGACATTTTAGACTAATGTTGAATACTATGTCATACGTTTTTTTTTATTTTGTTTTCTACAGCGATAGCCTCTTTACCTAATTTCTTTTGAATCATATGGTATTATAAACTGTATTATGATATAATCAGTTTTTCATCTGCCAAGTAAATGGATTGCTATTAGCACAATGCTTTTAGCGCGTCTGTGTTAGTAAATACATTCAAGTTTGTTGTATTCCAGTTGTATTTATTTATATGGCTGTCTTGTACCTTGCGTGACTCAGTAGCTACGTCTTTCCACTAAAAGACGAATACGAGAGGGAAAACAATTCCTCTTGATTGTATGTATTAGCATTACAGGTAACGATTGTGGAAGAGTCGAGTAAAGCAATTTGATCATTTGAATAGCACCGATCGATATTGTTGAAGTTTCCTTTCTAAGGTGTTGAAACCATTGAAAAGCGAACATTTACCAAATTTGGAGTATCAGTAATATTATCTATAAAATTACAGGTAACATCAACACGAATGTTAAGTGTATGGTTATGTTTGGGTTCAGTCACAGTCAAAAATCAATGTTGCATTTCTGACAAGAGTGGGGAAAATCGTGTTGACGGTCGTTGTCATAGAAATTTCTATCTTTTTCGCCTCATTTGTCTCATTTGCATCCCAAAATGAAGATAATTAGCAAATTATCATTTTAAATATTGTAGTGGGATTGTGCAACCCTCGGCTAAGGCTGGAAAAAAGAACATCTAGGCCAAGTAGCGTCGGCTGGTGGCGGTATCGACGGGAGCATAAAGCAAGAGAAATGTCATTTTTGCGGCTAAAGTAATTAGATAAAAGTCGTATTAATGGAGGAAAATTATCATTGTCGGTATTAGGGTAGAGAGGGAAGTCGTAATTCGTCTGAGATTTAATTGCGTTACCATAAGATTTAACCTGACTTCCGACGATCGCTTCCTGATTATGACAACAGTGTGCGGTGGCGTCGGCACGAGGGCACAAGAGCAGATGGCGCTTCCCAGCTAGGCACGCAAGAGACGCACCCCCACCCCTGCGTTCCGCCGCCACCGAAAACCACAACAAACCACCGCAAGCTGGCCCTCTCAACGCGCCCTTTATTATTACCACCGATACGTGGTCGGCATACGACATACCACCTGAATATATTTACTTCGTAATTGTAACTACCTAAATTATTCGGCTTCACTCTCTACAAATCCACTCTACCCTCCTGATTTTCTTCGGTCGACTCGCACCGATTTTTGCACCGCCGACGTTTCGCAACAGACGCATTCATCCCCACGCACCCACGTTCGCCACGTAGTGCACACATAAATGAACGATGCAGGCCCTATTCACAAACAATAGCAAGCGAACACATTAGCGACGCAATTGCAATACTAATGCAAGGTAAAATTGCACACATCGCGGATCAATATGCTGCATGTAATACGATACAAGTGCCCAATTGGATGCTCCAATACAAAAGCTCATTTGGATGCCAATTTACGTTCTTCTTACCCAACAACGAGTATTGCAACAACAAATTTATTATTATCAACGACTCTTTGTGCCGACAATTTTCCTCATATTTCTTTAACTCATTATTATTTTCTCGTCATAGAAGTGTCTGTCAAAATTTTAGCGTCCGAGCATCGGCGAGAAGCGTTAATATGAATTAACGGATAATGTTTTAATAATTACCTCAAAAAACAATATTTGTTCTTTTCTTTAACCAAATTTACCAAACTAATTACAGATATATTCAAGTAAAGGTACGGTGAGAAAAGCAAAATTTTATCATTAACTCTTATTTCATGTGAAAGTGAACCATATAGGTATTTTCCTGAATACTGCGTCATATTACCAAAGTGCTCACGACCGCGATAAATTACTTCTTCTGTGTTGAAATTGAAAATGCTTTATTTGGTAAACGATTTTATCAATAAATGTATTTATAAAAAAATAAGAAATTTAATTTGCACCGCTGTTTGTTCTGATATCATTATGTAGAAATTATCATGAACAGACTGCGTAAGTCTCACTAATTTGGCTGCTTCAGTAAATCCGAAACAAAACACGACGAGAGTTTAGTACTAAAATAATGAGCCAAATATTCAAGCGCGTCTTAAAAAATCAAATGAAACAGTGATCAGTGTAGTTGGAAAAATAGAAAATGATCATTGATGACGAATGTAATAAAAATCTATGAACGCTAAAAAAGGGGATAATCTTTGATATACTGATGTTGTACATACGATGCGAGTGCGCTATAACGTTAGGTGCAGATTCTGCACCCGCATTCACTGCCAATTTCAGAAATGCAGTAATCCGACTCCAGGTTTTTTTCATGGCGAAATGGCTAGGGGTGGTGGCAGGGCGATGCACGATATTTCATCGGTTTTAGGAAGTGCATGCAGACCAAGGAAGCATCTAATTACAGTATTATCGGAAAGTTCATCGAATGGGGCAAAATTTAAATCAAATTCTGTAGAGCTGCGGGCCTAATAATCAGAGTTTGTTAGTGATATTGCTCTTACTGATGCCGGTTTATAAAGTAATTTCATTAATATCTTCCTTATACACAAGTTTCACAACTTTATTTCGCAACAACGTGCTTTTAACTTGGACAAAAGGTCTGTTACAACCAATAAGTAACTAAAGACATTACTATGCCACTTCCATGTAGTTCATTACAACGGAAATTTTCAAAGGAAGTCCGTTATTAATGTGTGCACCTGACACTGATTGTAAGTAGAGAGAGAAGAAAAAGCTTTTAAAAAAATTTAGGCGTTCCTTAAACTGCACTGGAATAATCTATCTGGGAGTCGGAAATTAAAATCGATTGGATGGCAGCGAAAGGATGTCCCGTTGCCTTCCTACATCTGAACTGCACATACACTGTTCGTATAGTGGCTTTTGGACCCGTTTCCAATCTCGCATGTGACGGAGAAACTTTGATGTAATAGACGTCACCAGTTGTTTACTTAGTTTGTATTATAAATCAGACACATTTTGATCTCACCTCCCCACGTTACCACAACTCAAAATCGGGGTATGTTAAAAACACATAAATATGAAAAAGCCTTGCAAAACAACTGCCACAATATGGCC